>JH153203.1:35192-52367 GCA_000226015.1 Mnemiopsis leidyi
TTGCTCATAAACTTAAACTTAGACCAGAGTTTGAACCAAATATGACATTCAGTCACCACGCTATCACTAGAGTTTGAGCGGTGAGCCAACCGATTTTGAGTCTGCACGGGTCCCGAATCAATAAAACTTAAATCACCAGAGCTAAAATCACCAGCTTTTTAGTCAACAGGTTTTGAGTCACTAAAAATTTATTCAACAGTGATTTATAGGAAAACAGATCTCGAGTAAATATTAAAGTTAGAATCATCAGAGCTTAATTCACCAGATCTTCAATCGATAGAACTTGACTCAGCATGAGAGTTTCATTCATTTGAGCTTTATCAAACAGAGAATAAAGTTAATGGAGCACGAGTTATAATGATTGAACAATTACAATCAGAGCTTGAATAATCACTCGCCAGAAGACTTGAGTTATCGTTAACTGAGTTTGTGTCGTTAGATTTTGAGTCACATATAGACCGAGTCACCACTGTAGCTTGAATCGCCTTAAAGTTTGATTCGTTAGATCAGCTGACTGGAATCAGAGCTGGTATCAACTTATCAAGTATCATACAGCGAGGCACCCGTTTGACTTTGATAAAAGTAATGAACTTTGGACGTATCCTGAGTTGCTAAGTAAGTAATTATAGTATGTCTCACAGTTATGAGAGAATGTAACATGCAGAATGCAAATAATAATCGGGGCAATTTTATATATACGGACCACTTTACAAGTGTCACCCTGGACTACTAGATTTAGAAATGCAGAATTGCAGACATTTTATTTTCGAATGAGGGTCGGACAAAGTCAGACAATAATACAATAACCGTGAACAACATATGACGTTTTACTGCATAGATTAAAGATATAGCACATATGTTCGCAGTGAAACTGAACGGTTTACTTAATCGTGAAACGGAACAACTTTCGCGGGTTCCGCCATCGTTAATCGATAAGATCAATAAAACGAGACCTACAGCACATTACAGTTACACAGTACACGGTACAACACACAATTTAACTAAGACGCTGATAGCATATATGACATCGCTCCATGACCTCTGTCAAACACTGTTTTTTCGCGGGAAGTGAGCCGCGCGCACGCGTTGAACCGCCGCCTATTGCCATTGGCTTAAAAGTCATCACGTGGGGTGCTGCCCTACACTTACAGTGAGTCGTTGTTTGATGGGTCTGCAATCTGCATCCGTATCGCAGCAGACCATTTGGTGAGTTATCGTTTAAGTTTCGTTGTACCAGAGAAGTGGTGCCGTAATCAATGTACCTGCAATTACTGAATTGCCATATAATAGCTTAACTTAACTGGGGTGCTTCAAACACTTGAAGGGAGACGGGAGTATCCTGGCTACACCGCTATAAAGCTCATCAAACGTCAAAAGCTTAAGCCACCGATTGTAGTCTATCAAATGACTCCTTCACCTTGCTTGAGGCCCATCGTATCACAATACCCAGAGAACTTATAAGGATTGTCGATTGAAGCCCTATTCACTGGGACGTTCAGATTTTGGCTCGTGCAGTCCTTAAAATGGCTACCGCTAGTCAGTATTGCAGCAGTAAAGTATGTCATTCATAACTTTATACAGGCATTGTGCAGAAGTCTTGTTTTAATTATGGAAAAACATCTCATCAAATTTAACTGACAGTATAGATTTTACAAATTTATCTTCCTGCTTTTGTTCTGCTTATCTATCAACCTATAGATTGCGTCCTTGTCGCCGGTTATCCCTAATTGACCTGCATCAACATTTAGTTAACTTCTATTGGATTTAATAATTTCTCGAAAAACTCAGAAACAAACTTTTGTTCTGCTTATCTATCAACCTATAGATTGCGTCCTCGTCGCTAATATAGTCACCTAGATTGACCTGCATCAACATTTAGTTAACTTCTATTGAATTTAATAATTTCTCGAAAAACTCAGAAACAAACTTTTCACTATAGAATATCCTCGTGATTGCTTGTTAGTGATACGGTTGTGATATAACAATGATCAGGTGCTGTAAATGAGCTGGATTGCTGGTAGTTGCACGTGTAGTTCGGGCTAGAGGAAGACGCTGATCTGAGGTATCCAGGTAAATTTATTTTCACATGTGTTGTACAAACGGTTGATTCAGACTCACAACCATCTGCATAATTTTTATCAGATATATTACCGATACAGCACGGCTGACGTCCATGGAATTAGTATTCAATCAGCTGCTGGGTGAATCTGCAGCTGAGTCCAATTAAACACGTGACTGTGCGTACATGTTATCATACGGGCACGGTGCATTTTCCTACTTATCGCAGAAAATATTTCCATCGTACTTAGATCATTCGTGTGTGATCGCTCCTTTTCTAAAAACACTGCTAAATCTTGCTCTCCTTTAGCGTGTGTTGCTCCATTGCCAAAAACATTGTTTGGTTTAATTCTAATTTTTATCTAACCATCCTTATTTGAATATCTTCAAATAACAAAGTACAAACCAACAAAATATTTACCTCTAATCTCTAGTCTTTTCAGACGCAAATTCTTCCGTACTATCCAAAACTTTTTGGTGTTTGGGACTTACGACCCCAGAATGTAGCTTTAAACGACGTTTTAAATATAGGGGCCTAACGTTCAGCTGTCCACCAGGATTAGACTGTGCCAGGTCTTTTGGCCAGTTGCCAGTTGTCACTCCAGGTCTTGTTGTAGCGACTGAGCCAGATAGTGTAGGAACCTTTCAGGGCCACCACTGCTGAATCGTTCAATGCCCTCTTCTTCTTAGCTCGGGGGATGTTCAAAAAGTTGAAAATTCTCGGGAGCGTATCGTGGTAGAACCCTCGACATCCAACTTCTACCGTAAAGAGATCTCCTTTCCAGCCTGCTGTCTCTATTTCAACCAGTAGCTGTTCGTATCTCTTTAACTTCCGGGCTTTCTGATCCTCAAAGTTTTCACGTTTCCACAGGTCAGCTCTATCATGATGACTCGCCTGAGTGTTTCTGAATGTACCACCACAACAGGTCTGAGAGCTGTATTAACTATCTTTTGTGGAAATTATCTCGTCCTCTCATCCTCGTCAAATACCAATTTCCAATCATTGGCCTGTTCAAAGAAGTGGGGTTTTTCACGTAGGCTAAGATTAAAATAACAAATGAGATGACATAAGATTACGGTAAGATTTAGTTAGCATATCCCCGTAAATTAAACTGTCCATTAGAAGAAGAGCGAGCACATACCAGTCTGAATACTAACATCTCTCCCTCAGGAACTGTCAAACTGAAACCTGTTAGGTCATGCAGCATAACAGTAGCCTTGGATCACCTACATACCTTGTCTTGCCCCGTTAGCTGCAATGTTGTTATTGCCTTATTATAACTATAAGCTACGAAGATGAACTTGTTAAGATGCTGATGACCGTTTCCTTAATTCCTAATCCAGGGTCCCAAATTGTGCAGTACCACAGTCTGCTTCACACACTAAGCCAGTACCAGCTCAGATACCTGAAATTACGTCCTCAATACGTTAGAAGTGCATTGGAATTTAAAAAGTAAGCAACCCGTACCCCCATAGTCTGCCTGTTGTTTTTCTTGTATTGTTTCACTTTCAAGCTGTACATTTACTGATAAGTTTACTAGGATTGTGTTGTTTACATAGTATTGTACAATTGCATTTCACGGTTGCTTTCTTCCTGAAATTAAGAGCCTTGCTAAGGGTCAAACATCACGTTCTATACTTTGTTAAACTATACCTAGAAGATTCGTCTGCAAATGTCATAAGCCAGGCCTTCAATTTTCAAATTAATTCCTATCTTTGCCCTTATCAAAGCGAAACCCAAGCACAAATACAAATTTGAACCTACTAGCGGGACCCCGTCCTCCGGCCGGTCGATCCTCCCTCTCACATTCTTTTTCATCATTCCTTCGCCCACTTTTCTCCCTCTTTCCTCCTCTACTTACTTTCCCTCTTCTCACTCCATCTCTCCTTTCTCTCGCCCGATCGCTTCTCCCATCTTCCCTCTAGTCTCCGTCCATTTTCTTCATCTTCCATTTTTCCTCCATACCTCTATAGTTCTCGTTTTTACCTAAGTCCTCCTTTCTTTCTCTTTCATCCCCTGTAGAAAGTATGTCGGAAGTAAGATTATAATGGATAGAAATAACACCGTAAGTAGGAGAAAACTGAACTATCTGCTTGTTTTACTTTTTAACTAACTGAAACTGTACAAATTAGATGGAAATGTACAATATCAATATTTCTTTGATGCGATGAACCGCCACCACTAAAATACCAGTTACCATGACAACTAAAAAGTATCAGTACGATACTAGGACAGTATGCATTATGCTCGCAGTTGGGCCTCTGAAACTCCGGCAAGTAGAATCAAACATGGGCTTTCTCATTCTGCGCAGTTTAACGATCAGCGAAGAAGCGATGAGTTAAAATTGACTTCCATAGTCTCTTTATATGTCAACACAACACTTTCTATATACCTGTCAGTCCAAGAATGTTTGTGGAGCTTGGACTGAAATAAGTGCATTTTGTGTTGTTAAACTTAGAGCTGCATCCATATCAGGCCTGTAAGTAGTAAGTACGGCAGGTCAAGCCTACATGAACATTCAGACTTGGTTTGTTTAATTTCGGCGTGAACTGGTTTTGCTTGCTATCTCAGTTACGTTCACTTCTTTTTACCCGTTTTAACTTAAACTTGCGGAATTGATAAGCACTTCATTGCGCGATGTACTTCAGCTTTCTCTCTTCAATTTTGCGACAAGATAACGTCCTGTCGTACCGGCGTCTTGCTGCTAAGGCTGGTTACCGCGGGGCTTCACGCAAGGCAAGACCACGCCAAATCCGCGGACATTTTAATTATCAACTTCAAAGTAGCAAATTCTGTAAATGTCAACTTAATGGGCAGCGCTGTTTGATTTATCTGGCGTGCATATGGACGGCTATTTCCAGTTCTTCTCAGCGGTTGTAGTTGTTATTATGCTGTAGTTACAAGTAATGCTGAAGTTATCGTTTGATCTTTCATCTTGTCTCTGATACTGTGGGTTGATTTTGTCACAGAAACAGTATTCTTACTATTCTTAGCAGTTTGGGAAATGAACCAAAATTATTTTACATACAGTACCACTCCTTTTGCTTCGCATGGGGATGTGGCATGTGGCGTCTGTGGAGCGCCACTTTGAGATGATGACGAAACTTTTGATTTACCCGAATAGCCGATACTGTGCTTATACTAGTACCAAATAGGTAGATGATATTTATCACTACATCCGTGATGACTACCTGGCCTCATGAGGTCATTGTTCTATTGTTCTAAGGATGGGAGAGCAGTCTCAATAAAACAATAGGATAATTTAAATTAATAATTAAACGATACCCTGGACATGATACGTTGACGTAGCCTATCTACTTCTAGGTGCTCTGGTTGTTTTAGCGACAAAAGAGTCTCGATATGATGTCACATGATCTGTGCTGATTTGTCCGATAGTGAGACGGTCTACATACACCATGAGACGGTCTGATTAAACGATTATTGCGCTGCAGCTTATAAAACTACCGCTGAGTTGCTGAACACGTCATTTTCCATTTGTTTACAGCCACCTATTCGGTTGCACTGTTTTTTGACTGAGTTGATATCGTGCGATCAATTACAAGTGTTGTGTTTCACTCAAGTAAGTCTCCCAAACCTTCACCTCATAAGATGTTCTACATTTTGATCATTTTGGCCACAATTATTTTCAAATTTTGACATAGCAATTTAAATTTTTCGACTATTTGACCATCAGTTTTATATTAGTTACAGTCTTAACACTGTTTTTCCGGCATTTGGTAAATCAATCCACATGCTCGATAATTCTGTCCATTAACATCACTATAATATCAATCTATAGACAGTGACTAGTACAGTTATAATCATACCCATATTCTGTAAGAATATGGGTTTTTTTACTAATTTTCAACAGGTTTTTACTTCATTATCCATCTTAATTAATCTATATAGAGCAATAACACTGTTTGCCTTTCATAGAACATAATAGAATATTCTTAGATGATAATTATATGTTATGCTGTTTTAACGGGGGACTGTGTCCTCAAACAATACCGGTACAAACGATAACCTGTGAGTAAGGATAATCTTACATGCTGTGTTGAAGTCAGTGACAACCATAAAGACGTTCAATGTTCATGAGAGTACAGCTCGGGGGCTAGGGGCGGTTAAAAATTTAGATTCCACGGCCAGCGCCCAGCGCGGATAATGATTTAAATGGTCACAGATAGACATAGACAGTTAACAAAAAGATCGTGATCAGTATTGGGTTGATTCATTAATACTTCTTGTACTTCAAAGCTCCCAGTATAGCTATTACTATCAGCTATCAGTATTAGCTATCAGAATTAGCCCGATTTAACTAACCAGGCTTCATATTTCATTATTAGGTTCGGTAATTTAGTGTCATTTGTAGTTCAATTTAGGATAAAGACGAACTGACTAAGACTATGGCTTACTGGAATTTGCTCCAAGGTCAATGATCAACAATTTGACCATGGCAAGTACTGATAACCCGAGATTGTCTCTGTGGTCATTGTCAGAATATTTTGCACAAAAATTCTTTTAAGATCGCACAAAAAATTGGCTCAAATTTGGGTAAACACAATTTTTAGTCGAGTGTTTGAATGTGCAACAGAGCAAACTCATCATGTCCACAAGTCGTTCCTTTTTGCTTCCCTTAACTCCCTTAACGGTTTTGTGTTACTTTTGTTGCTGGCACGCCTATTGATTTTACGTCAACTGCTCTTCCAATAATCCCCCGATTAATATTTAAGCTCTGTTAATCCGTTAATCATCAGGTTACTATCTTCTCTTTCCGGTCGAGTTCCTTGAGCATTGCTCAAGGAACTCGACCGGAAAGAGAAGATAGTAACCTGATGATTGTGAGCAACCAGACGCCGTATGAAAGCTTATTTGCATTGAGGGAATCAAATGTAACAAATTTCCTGGAAGTAAAAAGGCTGCAGTTTAATTCTAGACTCAGTTCATTTAAAAACAGCTTGCCCGACTTGCTTGTTTTGATACTGGACGAACCCCCACCCGCTGCCTATAGCTGCAGTTAGTCAAATTCCCTGGTAGGATCTACCAAGGAGTTAGCTGTAGCTAAAGTCAGTGGCTGTTCACTGTTCAGTCATCTGATAATCAAACCAGACAGACAAACCAAAAGTAACAAGTCAATCAATATAATTGGTTATAGTGATATTCATGTTTAATCATATATATATTGTATGGAATTAAACCATCTAAAGGGCTGGAATGGAGACGGTGACTGACGGGCAACTGTCGTTACCGTTTTGGTTTACATTAAATGAGACGTTTAAAGCTACTTTAAATCAATCGTTAGTTGTAATTTGCTTTTAGTTGATTTATTTTGATGAAATTAAAATAGTTAGACAGAACATTCATGTGGGAAAAATGTGATGTCCAGATTGTAGATGATCAATTTGCAGGTACATATTTATATTATCGTGGGTTCCGTCCAGGCTCAATATTCTTTACACTCATGTCAATATGTTCGTATAACACATCCTCTTGATCCAATAAAGGAAGTTGGAGACAAAACATTGCGGACACAATTTTTCTTTTATGCCTTTTGTGTCATAGTTATATCATTTTATATTTCACTTTAAAATTCATTTCATTTCATTTTTCATTTTATCTTATTTTGTGTCTATATCTTTCGGTAATATAGTTCGGTATAGTTTCGTGATGAAGCTTTTGTAAAAGACAAATTGATCAACAATTATTCCATGTCTCAAAACTTCAGCCAGTCTATTATGCGGCTAATAAACAATCGGCCAACCTTAACTTATTGCTTAGACTTATTTCAGTTCTACTTCAAACATATTATTGGCAGTCAGGACAATATGGTAATGTAACAACCTTACGTAACTATTGTTAGTGCATCAACTGTTGTCATTAATAGGAGTGATTATGAAATATTGTCAGATTGTTAATGTCACAACATTATTTCCAGTTCTAGATTCTTTCGGGTCTTTCCTAGGAAACTTTGGTACACCACTGTAAAAAAGTTTTGGCTGTAGGATTCCTACTTTAATTAAAAATCTTTCTAACCGAAATTTTTCTGACAAACGCTATTCATTTATTCAAATACCATATCTTTGCAAATTTAAGTTTTTTCGAATAACACTATGGCTTTCGTCTAGAATTAGACGTTATTTTGCGGTTTAGAACTAATTTTTTCGTCTAGAAAAGTAGAAACTGATGCGATTTTCCTGTTTGAAACTGATGTTTCGGTCAGTAAATGATGTTTCGGTTAAAAACTGAGGTTTCAGATTACATATCGATGTTATTTTCCGGCTAAAAACTGATGTTTCGGCCAAAAATTGATGGCCGCAAAAAATCGATTCCAACCGAAAAATACTTCTGGCCGAAATTTTTGAAATAGTTCTAATAGTCCTATGGTCGCCATGTCGATTGGGACCACCAATGGCAGTACTGTCCTCATCAACCTTGGCGTCAATGGAACATCCATTAACCATTTGCTCCATTGAGTGGATCCATTGCTCCACTCGCCCAACTATATGACCCTTTTACCGAAACTTAATTTTTTAATAACGATTTTACTCATTTTCTTCGCTTTTGCAACGACTTTTGTTGTAAAATGGCTTTATTTGATAATAAGGACAAAAAGAGTTGAGATAATCATTCATGTTGATGCCACAACGGTGTTAAACCACACTTATATGCCTTTCCATTAATCCATTATCAAAGTATCGACGAAGTATAGTTTTTAAATAGAACTTTTGTACAGTACTGAATACAGCAATCAGTATATAAATAAAACCATCATTCTAGGACAAGACAGACCAACCACGTACTGCACACATCGTGTTGGACTTGGAGTTGTGTAATTGTGTAATACCTTGCCCGCCTTGAATTTTATAGTACCTATTATAGTACCTATTATAGTACCTATTATAGTACCTATTATAGTCTGTACCTATAGTCTGTTTTATTCTGTTGAATGTTACAGAATCAACCAACTCAACTGATGAACCCGTTCCGACCTTACCATTCGCTTGTTACTAATTTTTTTCCCGTAAATTTATTGTAAACTATGAGCATTTCCAGTCACCGCTGCTCAAACTCTTCTACTTTGTCTATATCTTAACCACAGTAAACTGTCACAACACAGTTTTGGTTATCCCACCACCGATAGCTTATTGGTTGTTTCTATAGTTGGTATAGATGTAATCTCTCTCCCTCATGGGGATTCAAACAGTTGGTTTTCACATGATCAACTCCTTGAGTGATGTGCGGGAGTACATTAATTATAGGTACATTGCTTGTTAATGGACGTGATCGTCGGCTTATTTATGTTTTCACAGAGGCCTCTACTAAGTGTAAACGTTGGAACTAACTAAGATCTTCAGCCGCTCTGCGGTCACGCAAACTTAACTGCAGTGATAATTGTTACATGTGTATCGTCCTGTAGCTTTGACAGGAACAGTGATAATCATGACATCTGCATTCCTCTCACAGGATTTGTCATTATGATAAGCTGGAGAGCAGCCTTAGCCAAGCGAATCAACAATATAAATATGTCAGATTGCCCCCAAATATGCTAATATTTGTCCGCCTTTGACAATTTGCAATCCTCTGCGTGGGTATCCCTATCTAATTATTTAAGTTGTTTTTCTCTACATATTTGTTCCTTCTTAAGTTCATAGATTTCGTAGAATGTGATCTTGATCTAATTTTTTTTCTCAATAACAAATTTCAGCAACATCAACGCCATTCATTTTCTGTACCATCTTTGAAGCGTTCTCGGTCTCTAAAAACACATCAAGATTTTGATTTTTATAAATTTTTCAACTGTATTTGGTTACTCGACGACTGTAGATTGAACGTAAAAAGAAAACGGCGCTCTTTATCGTTTTACCACCTTGGAAAAGAAATTTTAATTGGAATTATGCTCAGTACTGTACTGCATTCCTTTGGTAAGTCAGGTTGGCTGCCCAAATAATTATTGATCAAGCCTAGCAATTGTCCTAATTTCGGCACTAATGATCCAACAGCGCTACCGGTTCACTCTAACCTGCCATTGTTTATAAGCGCGGTTTCCGGTGCTTGTTTTTGTCGATACATGTGGCCGCCTTATGGTGTGTATTTTGTGTAGGCGCTAGGACATGTGTCATCTCTTTCAATTATACGGCTGGTTCTATCGCCTGTCACTTCATTTACGAATTACAATAATGCTATGCAATTGAACTTGAATAACCTATTGTGATGATTTGAAGAATCTGCTGCCTGCCTTCCAAGAATTCTACATAAAACCGTCCGCCCTCTTCCGTTGATTAAGAGATTTTCAAACCGGTATAATGATAATGCGTATTGTGTATGACATGCTGAGGGTACGCTGAGTCTACGGGCTTCACTGAAAAACCGTACCGATATCGCGACCTTCTTCTAGCGACTGCAATTATCCGGTTTTCCAGCAAAAATGTTTTTTATCTACTAAATTCACCACGCCAGTCCTTCAGGTTAAGTACATGTTTAACCATTTTGTTCATTTGGTGCAAACTACATGATGCATATGTCAAATACTTGTAGCGTTAACGCCGCGTGGCGTGAGTTAAAATAAATATCGACTTTGATGTTAGCTGATGCTTTTTTCAAATGATTGTTGACCGCTTGACTTGACAGTGCTGACACAGACACCAGTAATGGTATAGCTTATTGAGTTTTTGTTGATATGTTTTCTGGTATTTGGTTTGTCCGTCAAAGGTTTTCCACTAAAAATTTGCTTCAAAAAACACAAGCAAAATTTCTCGGAGAATTAAGTCAGAATCTTTATCGATTTAGTTTACACCGCAAACGTAACATTTTACAGTGTGTTTGTTACGTGTAACTGTAAATGATTGAATCAGATTTCGGTTTCGAAAATTATTTTGGGAAATAATCGATCATCATCGATTATTTTCCAAACTCATCTAAATCCATATGCCAGACAATTTCCTAAGAAATTGCAAAATAAAGATATTAGTTTATCGCAATACATTTGACTTATGGGCTGACTTATTTAATTTAATGTTATTGAACATCAGTGTAGTGTCACGTTTGCATCAAAAGATTGACTTAAATGGCTATTAAAGTACAAAAAAAGGAATCATTGCTAACATTTTAAACTCGGCTGAAACCTTGCTGGTCAAAAGTCTCTTGATTAAATCTCCGCGTCAAGATCCATCAGACTTTCAACTTTCTATCGGAAAACTTATCACAGATAAGGTAACTCAGTAAAACTCTGTATTATCTTGAGAAATGAGCTGTGATTTGCCACGCCTAGCCAGTAGCCATCAGGCATCAACTCTTATATCGCAACAAATAACATTATCAATCACAAATAACAAGATTGCGTTAAACCAAATCTGTGATTTAGTAGTGCGTTGGATCACCCACAAATTCCATTCCAAGTTGTCCGGTTGTTGCTCAATCGCAGCTGGTTTGCTTCCTGTACCTTTCAGTTCTATGATCTGTTGTATCGTCACTTACTCTATTTACTTCTTTTACGTGTTGCAAATGTCTAGATATCATTAGACTTATATGATTGTAATATCGTATCGATATCGACAGTTAAAGGTGACACAGTCATGTGTTGCAGTATCAAGCATTTTAGTGTAGTTTATCAGTTTTAGTGTAGTTTATCAGTTTTAGTGTAGTTTATCAGTTTTAGTGTACTTTATCAGTTTTAGTGTAGTTTATCAGTTTTAGTGTAGTTTATCAGTTTTAGTGTACTTTATCAGTTTTAGTGTAGTTTATCAGTTTTAGTGTAGTTTATCAGTTTTAGTGTACTTTATCAGTTTTAGTGTACTTTATCAGTTTTAGTGTACTTTATCAGTTTTAGTGTAGTTTATCAGTTTTAGTGTACTTTAAAATCACAATCGTTTAGATGAACACGCCAGCAGCAACAACCTATCCTCTCGGTACCACCACTTCAGCAGCCCCTCAAGATGAAGCGGTAAACGACTTGAAGAAGCCGAAGGACTTTACAGTAGAACACTTGGAGATAGTTGGCTATGTCTTGTGGGGCATCATCGTTCTCACACTTATCGGGAACTTCTGCTCCTTCTATCCCGTCCTTCACCGGGACAACTTCAAGGTTTTTTATATAGATCCTTCTCTTCCTAATATAGATCCTTCTCTTCCTAATATAGATCCTTCTCTTCCTAATATAGATCCTTCTCTTCCTAATATAGATCCTTCTCTTTATAATATAGATCCTTCTCTTTCTAGTATAGATCCTTCTCTTTCTAGTATAGATCCTTCTCTTCCTAATATAGATCCTTCTCTTTATGATATAGATCCTTCTCTTCCCAATATAGATCCTTCTCTTCCTAATATAGATCCTTCTCTTCCTAATATAGATCCTTCTCTTCTTTCCAATATAGATCCTTCTCTTCCGTATATAGATCCTTCTCTTCCTAATATAGATCCTTCTCTTCCTAATATAGATCCTTCTCTTCCTAATATAGATCCTTCTCTTCCTAATATAGATCCTTCTCTTCCTAATATAGATCCTTCTCTTCCTAATATAGATCTTTCTCTTTATAATATAGATCTCACCACTTCCGTCTGCTATAGATTCCAATGTATCTATTATTGTTAAGGTAATCTCTTTTTGATTTTATCATTGGGTTTTATCATTGGGGTTTTTATTGGACATCAAACGCAAGGGCGCAAGTTCAAATACCGTTAAATTTGTCAAATTTAACAAATAAAATGTTGTTTACAAACCTGTGGCACTCCCGCAGAAAATAATGTCGTTTGAGAACACGTTTCTAATGTCGAACGTGCTGTGTGTCGCGCTCTCGTTCGTTGACCTGTGTCTGGTGGCACTGTTGGGGATCCCAGCAGCACTCAGTTTTACTTACGACGAAAATATCGCCAAAACTTTTTACAACAGGCAAGCAATAAAGTTTTCTTCATTTTTGAATTTATATAACATGTAGCAGCTCATGAATAAGTCCAACCATGTTTCAAACATGTTCGAAACTGCCTGGCGGTAATGCTGACAACAATCCTCTCCAGGGCGGTAGCGGACCCCTTAAGAGACCTCATCGTCTGGACTCAGCTGCTGCTGGTGGTTGGAATCTGTCTGGACCGCGCTATCCACATCAGCAGGCCGCTCACCTATCACCTAAAACCATACATGCTAGTTCTCTATCTGGCTGTTCCGGTTTCTATTCCCCTCCTGACACTGACTATTCCCTACATATTGGCCGCCCAGGCAGCCATTGACAACACTAGCCTTGATCCGTTCCGTTGTAGCTCCGCCGTAAGGTACAACCAGACGTCTGGGTTGAAGAGCGGACGAGATATCTTCTTGGGTGAGCTGCGCGTGTTGTTCTTACTCTTAGCTATTCACCATTTTAGAATCCCATGTTTTTGATCTGGATAATAATGAATAGGATAACAATCGCAACATTGCAAATTATCAAAACTATTGACCCGACTGTTTCCGCTCAGGATGCACGCTGCAGCTCGACCCCAAGGAGTGGAAGTACACGAATCTCTATCAGACCTGGGAGAATGTTGCAAACCCGCTGATCTTGCTGCTGGCGGTTGTAGCTCTGCTGGGCACCAACTCTGTCATTGTCTGGGTGTTGGTGAAAAGCGCTCGCTTCCAGAAGAACTGTCCCGACCGGCAGGAACAGTGAGTTTTAGGAGCTAAGTTTCTAATTAGATATGTTAAGTCGTTAAGAAAGATCAGTTAGATTGAGACAGATTTAGATTTAGGTTAACAAAGGTTTAGATTGAATGAGGTTAAGGCAGACTCAGATAGATTCACTTGATGTTTCTGTTGTTGTTGTTATGAGGCGACGTCAGAGGTTATCTTTTGAGGAGAGTCGCCTCTGCAAACGCCAGGGTACTAACGGGATCTTTGTTAAGAGTGTCTACTGTCTAGGCTCGCATCTGATCTTCTGTTTTCTCGAGTCCTGACTGTTATCAGTGACTCGATTGTCAGTTAAAGGAACAGAGGACTCATCAGATTTCTTGCAGGGTTGCTAAGAGTATCAGAAAGACGTGTGTAGTATCCACAGTCCAGGCAGTCCTACTTCTCGCCTCCATTTTACCGCTTCGCTGGTACCAGATTAGCGATAGACTTGCAAAAACTAATGCAAGCCCTGTGAGTAGCTGCAGTTTTTACAGCATTAGAACATTTGATACCGATTATTTTGGTATTTTCGAAATTCGATTATTATTATGTTAGAGAATGTAGCTATCTCTATACTTTTTAATCAAATTAACTAATTAAATGTTTTATCGCATTATACGCTGTTAAATTAACATCATCGGATTTCTGTTCATATATTATCGCTGGTTCCCTAGGAATCAGGAGCCCTGAAACATGTTTCTTTCAACTGCCAAGGTAGTTACAAATGGTAACTGTAGTTACCTGAAACTAATAACTAATAACTTATTTTTATTCCCATCAGCAATTTAAAACAGCAGCTGGAGTGCTTATCTTCGTAGCGCCAATCTTCAATCCGTGGCTCTACTCTATCAGAATGGGCAATATCAGGAACTTCCTCTCGAAACGCTTCCAAAAATCAGGTGACTTATATCACGCGATGTAGTCATAATTAATTTTACTATATTAGGATAAATCAGCTTAATTAAGTTTAAATAAATATTTTTTAGCATTTTTTGTCAATCTGTGTTTTATTTACGTTAATTTGTGTTTTATTTATGTTAATTTATAGTAGCACTAGCAATTAAACAATACATTTCCAATAAGTTTGAATTATGCACAACCCTAACTAAACTTTTCCTGACATAGATAGTGCTAACAGACGGGGTCACTATCTCTGAGCGAATATTTGGTTTTCCTTTCCAAATGTTTCAGTTCCTAATTTTCAGTGCCCAAATAATTTCGTTTCCAAATGTCTCAGATTCCAAATTTTTTCGTTTACAAATGTTTCTGTTCCCAAATGATTCGTATCCAAATGTTTCAGTTCCCAATTGTTGCAGTTCCCAAATGTTTTCGATTCCTAATGTTTTAATTGCCAATTATTTTGGTTCCCGAAAAATTCAGTTCCCAAATTTTACCGTTTCCAAATTTTTCAGTCATAGTTTTGTGATTATGAGAATGATCTTCACAACCTCAAACCTCTTCCTCAACAAAAAGATTTTAGTTTTCTTAATAAAGTAAGGTAAACTTCCACCTTTACCACCCCCCTTGGCCTTCTATGTACACAGTTGAGGTGCCCCCGTTAGTGACCATCTTCTCTCATTAGGTTGATCCCCATGTCTCTTTGGCTACAAGGTGAATAGCTGTTCGTACCCTGTGCGTGATCTTGATTATACTGATACCCCTTGATTAAAGGTCACGTAATGCTGTTTTGCTCACCGGCATTTAGGTACAGCAGAGCTCATTTCGATCAAATTGGGAAATACAAATTTAATAAATGGTTTCAGACTTCTTTGAAGATTCGTGATTGCATAAAAATTTGCGACGATGACAGCCCAGTAGCGAGATGCTAATATTGCTAATAGCTGAAGTACCGTGAATTTCTCTCATCAAAATTTGAGTTATATTAGTAAACTTAGTAGTTTGCTTATAGAACAAGTACTACGACTACAATTACAAAAGGTTTAGCCGGGAAAGCGGACCAACTGATCCTAACTCAATATCCAATCGTCATTGCTTATTGCTTACGTGCAAGACTATTAGTAGTAGTACTAGAGCGGTAGGAATAGTACTAGAGCGGTAGTAGTGGAACTTGAGCGGTAGTAGTGGAACTAGAGCGGTAGTTGTGGAACTTGAGCGGTAGTTGTGGAACTAGAGCGGTAGTGAAAGTACTAGAGCGGTAGTAGTGGAACTAGAGCGGTAGTCGTGGTACTAGAGCATTAGTTCAAGTTGCGGTACTAGAGTAGTAGTTGTGGTACTAGAGCGGTAGTAGTGGAACTAAAGCAACTAGAGCGGTAGTCGTGGTACTAAAGCATTAGTTCAAGTTGCGGTACTAGAGTAGTAGTTGTGGTACTAGATCGGTAGTTGTGGTACTTGAGCGGTAGTATTGGTACTAGATGGGTAGTTGTAAAATTATAGTTGTACTAGCAGCAATTTTAGCTTGAACATGGCCCCATTGCTGACTGAAATTTTACGTCGCGCTAATTACTGCAATGGCTATCAATAGTATGTGTAGCAAAAATAAATGGAAGGAATAGGAGTAAAACCAGTTTATGGTTTTATAGTTTTATCATTACAGCATTAGCACTTATAGGCTGATCACGCACGCTCTTTACTTGCCCACGCACCATGTAGCTGATGACCTAATAAGAGGATTATCACGGTTCCCATCTAAACATTTTCCTTTCAGCTGGAGTTGTCCGGACAATTATCCAGACGGGCTGGGTGGGTAAGTCCCGTGGCGAGACGACGAGCGAGATGGGACAGTCTACCCGGAAAGTCACCTTGACCTCCAATCTGAGCAACACTGGCGGCAATGGTTTCGGGGAGGTTACCAAGAGTCTGCTCTCACAGAAGCCAGCTGATCGAGCGTCGAAGGATTTAGAGAAACTGGAGGAATAGAAGAACGGTTGGACAAGAATCAAGTCGATAATGAAATTGAAATGGGTGGAAAACTCAGTCTGGTGACCAGAGTGAAGTTATATTCAAATTTTTAAACATCATTGTAAACGAAATGTGATTACAATGAATTAATTTAATTTGGAGAGCGTTGGACTCGACGCTGATGGCGAAAGCGACCACAAAAGATCCGGTTTGTCAGTTCGGTTTATAACGGTGATGGGAGTAAACTTTGCTACTGTGATATTCTTATTCTCTTCCAAACTGCAGGTTTATTGAACTTGAATGTTGAAGGCTTGAACAGATAGCGGAAGATTAGGTGAAAAGACATTTTTCAGAGGCTTTAACTTTAAGTTCTACTTTATCGCTCAGCCTGATTCAACCACGTGACATTAGTTTTGGATATTCTTTTGTTAGAACTAACTTAAAGTTATGAACTAAAAGTTAAACTTAATGATAATCTTTAAGATCTAAATCGAACTCTGAAAATATACTCATTCGTATCCCGATCATTATTAATATTTATGACCAAAACCTTGATTTTTCTGTGGAGAAATGGTACGGCATGCACGGTTGTCGCGGTGATACCCGACTCTCGCAGCTC
>JH153208.1:0-11628 GCA_000226015.1 Mnemiopsis leidyi
TAGCGTGCTTGTTTGATCGGTAAGTTATTGTTAAATTTCTCTACATTACTATAGCTCTCTACGTAGCGTGCTTGTTTGATCGGTAAGTTATTGTCACATTTCTCTACATCACTATAGCTCTCTACGTAGCGTGCTTGTTTGATCGGTAAGTTATTGTCACATTTCTCTACATCACTATAGCTCTCTACGTAGCGTGCTTGTTTGATCGGTAAGTTCTTGTCCACCACTGAAAAAAAGTTGTATGGCGGTAGGATTCCTACTTTAATTAAAAATTGTTCTAACCGAAATTTTTCGGACAAACGAAATACAAACTCAATATCTTTGCGATTGTGAATTTTTTTCTGTTAAAACTATTGCTTTTGTCTAGAATTGGACGTTATTTTGCCGTTCAAAAAAATTTTTCAGTCTAGAAAAGGAAAACTGATATGATATTTCTGTTAGAAAATGATGTTTTGGTTAGAAAATGATGTTTCGGTTAGAAAGTGATGTTTCACTCACAAAATAGATGGCCACAGAAAAATCGTTTCTAACCGAAAAATAGTTCTAACCGAAATTTCTTACCAGTAAAAACTTGTTTGCACCTATGTTCTTGTCACATTTCTTTGACCTGCAGACAAATTATCTCTAGCTCAATATTTCGAACTATCGGCAGTCTAAAAAAAGGTAATAATCGCTTAAATTAAAAAAAAGAAATACAATTCAACAGTAATTTTAACAATCAAATATCGGACCTCTTTAATCAAGTACCTACCTTTAACGTCAACCCTCCTCCAGGGGATCAATAAACTACGTAAAGGATCAGAAGTTAAGCAGGTTCTGTAGTATCCCCACCAAGCCTGTCCGGGCTTCAAAGTTCTACGTGTTCCTTGTCGGTCCAATGTTAGCTCTTCAGTATACAGAGGTTTGCACTGACGATATTTGAATTTACAACTTTGTGTTAATGGGAATATTTATGACAGCATCTTTATTTTTGAGAGTTTTTCGAGGGTTACGTGAAAACTCGCTGGTTTTGCAGCAATACTGTTTTACACTTTGATTTTTTTCAGGCTGCTTTCACGTCAGTTGGATGGCCTAGTGATGTCGTTAAAACTGCCTACTACGTCACATTTTTCTTGTGGCTGGCTACCGTTCACGCTTGGATTGCTTTTAAAGCCGAGCTCTTCCCCATGGACTTTTACAGGTATGTTCTAGGTGCTCGATAAATCAACTTGTCGAATATGGTTTGTGGGCTTCAATTACTTGTTCTTGACTTTGTCCATGGCAGATGTGTATTGTGATCCTCATCACTCAAAGTTTTCCGGCTAACTTAGAATTTGCCATGAAGTAGTCAGGTGAAACACATGCATGGACAAAAAGCGAGAGTTGAAACATCTCTTACTTAATTCTAACTAACTATCTGGACTTAAACGTACTCTACTTAATTCTAACTAACTATCTGGACTTAAACGTACTCAATAAACTATAGCTAATTAATTAACTAACTAATCTATAATTAACTTATCAACTAACTAATCTATAACTAACTTATTAACTAAACTATTTAACTAAACAATAAACCTCTCTCTATCAGATGGTTGACGGACGGGAGATGTGATCCCGATCACCCAGAGTTCTGTAACTGGTGGGATTGTTACAGCTACAAGATGAAGAGGGACAGCGGCTACGGCTGGAAAATGATGCTCTTTGTACTTCACACCTTGCTTTCCATCACCTTCGCTGGTTATGAAGGTATATGTCGTGTTTTAAGAGTTTAAACTTGGTTGAAAAATCGTTTTATGATGTCATCTATTCATGAGTTGGACTTAGAAAATAAGTATATCAGGTTGTCGAAATTTCATGAAAATGCAAGTAAACCAGGTAAACGAGCTGATCGCTGAAGAGTAAAATCAAACTGTAAATACTAAATAGCCCCAGTGACTACAGCAATCCTGTTACTGTTGAGTTTTAAAATCCCTCTCGATAGGATTCTTCTGTGACGACTGCAACTTCTCATACTTCTTCCTCGGCTGGCTCCTCTCTGGGCTAGTCTTCTGTCTTCTCTTTGCTCTGTTCGACCAGATCGGGCTGGAAAACAAGTTCGCCCACAGCAGCTGGCACACCAACTTCACATGGGTTAGTCAATAGTTGGAAGTTGGATTTCATGTTCCGCGTACTGCTCCAAACTTCATTACCCACATGAAATTCGATTTACCCACTTTGTGGTTGGGACTAATACAAAAATTTACGTTTAAAGTTTAAGGAGCCAATAGCCTGGTGAGCCGTCTTATTTTAATACGATTATACGATTACAGAATTTCGTCTTTTTCTCGTTAGCGCCGTCTTATCAGACTTCCAGGAAGCCTAGTTTTAATCCAATAACTTCACGTCTTCTTCTTGGCACTAAGCCCAGCCTTACTCCCTGGCAAATTAAGCCCGTAACGCAGCTTACCTGATATCTCCTGCAGATACGAGTTATATACAGCCTGATCGTGCTGACAGCCTGGTGTGCTACTATCTGGATCTACCGCAAATACGATCTTTACAACCCCCTCCGGTCTCCCCAGCAGTCTCGGACCATGAACGACAAGTGCATCTTCTTCGACTACTACGATGGTAACGACATGTTCAGCATGCTGAGCTCCTTCGCCATGTTGGGGACTACCTACCTGGTCATCTATCTGAACTACCCGTGCGTGGAGTGTGTCTCCGCTCACTACGGTATCGAGTACACTGGACGTAGGTTCAGTATGAGTCTCACTGACGGTGTCAAGGAAGCAGCAGCTCCAGCTGCTAAGCACGGAACCGGAGGTGGAAGTTCTTGTTCCCAGCGGGGTGGACATGGAGGCCCCCTATCCTGCGGGTGTAAGGATAACTGCGGGTGTGCTAAGAAGTCGTGCGGGTGCTCCATCAAGTCGATTTGCGATTGCAAACAGAGGGAAGCCAGCAAGAGAGGATCTTGCAAGGGTGGATGTCCGCACTCCAAATCAGGGTTCTCCCGACACGATTCTCATCGTCACACCAAAGATTCCGCCATGACCGACATGTCTGACGACATATCCTACATCAATATCTCGGATGACGTGCCTGACCCTCACATAATATTCAAGGAGGACGATAAGAGCAAATATCCAGCTGTAGTGGTGAAATCAGGTGAGAAAAAGGGAAAACCGGGTTACCTGTTTTGAAGGTCGGACGTTTGACTGACATGAGTTGGTGACAAATCTAGCTCCTCACCATGTGACTGACATGAGTTGGTGACAAACCTAGCTCCTCACCATGTGACATGTGACAGACTGCGTGACTGTACCTTGTTACTTGTAAAGTTGTAATAGCAAATATGTGAAACTTCGAACGTTTCTGCAAGTTGAGATTAACCCGACCAGAATAAGCCATGAGATTCCGAGAAATTTATCCGTGTCAAGGACCGTAGAATCCGAGTAACCTGTCATTTGGTACTGGGTTGTGTGATGTAGGTACTGAGGGAGTAACAGACTTGATAAAGAATGTTTTAAATTTTGACGACAGACAAAGTTCGGATTTATTCCTCAGAAAATCCAGTAGAGTAAAGGAGAACTTATTGTCTTAGTTAGATAAGAAAATTTCCTGACGATCCAGGCACTTACCAGTAGGAAAATTTTGTGCCAAATGTCAAATTTTTGTCTTGATGGTAAAGTTAAACGTAGTAATACAGTTATATTGACACGGAGGTCGTATTATTGACACGGAGATGCATAATATAGAATATTTGACAAGCCTTTAAGCTTAATGACTAAGGTGCCTGCTGCAGTGCAGCCGGCCAGTTGTCACTTTTTAACGGCGAAATTTTATCAAACTTTTCTTATATTTAAGTTAAGCCGATAATTTGTAAGTTTTAGAGTTTTTATGGATTGCCATAAGTGTTAATGGTCATTTTAATGAAGCCGTGCTTATTGCCTTTTGCACGTTTTTACCCACTTACCAAGTTTCGTCTCATGCAGTAAATCGTAATATTTTAGTTAAACCTTGAACAGACTTTTCTGAAGTCAGAATTTAACTGATCGCAATCTCAAAGTTTGTCCAATTTGTATGAATTCAAACATGATAAGAAACCCAACTCTGCTATAAGTAAATTTGTAGTAAACAATTCCGTTGTGGGAATCTTCAGATAACGTTCTAAATTTCATGACGATATCACGGTTATAGTATAGTATTTCATGCTGTCGCTTTAATCTGTGCTCTGCTGATTTAGCACCTAATGAAAATAACGAAATTATCGTGAATATTTCAATTATAACCGGAAGTCATCCTTCATTTGTTTCTATCCATGATTCTAACGAGAAATTAAAGTTTTCTTACCATCGTAGTTTGACACGGTCATCAAGTTACTGAGTTAAACTAAAGCAAGTTTGGCAGCCTACTTTTATCAGAATTTCATTTCATCTTTTTCCAAAGATAACTGTATTCAAAACAATTGATAAAAAGTAACCCATCTTGTTTATTGTTACTCTCAGACTTACAGATTATTATTCTTCCAGGGCTTCTTCTTTGTCGCTGAATTGTAACGGAATAAATGAATTAATCAAAGTCTCTTCGACCCGAAATCTTGGGCCAAAACCGCGTCTTTCGCTGAAGGAAATAGTCCCAATAATTGAGTAACAGTATACTCTCTTGGTGTTTATTTTCAAAAAATTTTTTATTTGATTACGCGTTTTTAATTTAAAAGATATCATCTTCAAATTAATCACCAGCGTCTGTGCAGTGTTTATTCCAATCACTCAACGTCCCATATCTACATGACTGCCCTGCCGGCCCGTTGTCTGCGAATCCTCACGTTGCACGTGATATAAAACTTCAAAGAATAGACGCAGACAACTGGAGATTTGGCACCGTGCCAGTACAAGTCTGGACATCCTAGTTCTCTTGTCACGTGAGCTGAAGTCTGGTGTCTATTGGTTCCTCCCTTCTTCCACTTGCCCTCTTGTAAAGGCGTCATCTTTAGTACTCGTGCTCTACATGAGCCGTAAATTGTTCTGCTTGTTACCATTTACCGAATTAGTTGTTATTTTAAGTGTCTTTCGTGATATATTGCTTGCGATGGTTCTATGTTACCGGCAGGATGCTGGATCATCCTCCTCTTTAAGAGATCATCAACCTTTCTTTTTTATTTTTGTTAACTTTTAGGACCAATTTGTATATAGAAAACAAAAAATATAGAATATTTCAAATTAGGATTATATGTTTTATCCTATTTATATTTTTGTTGCAAGATTTGACCTCCCTGTACCCTAGGTTCACTTATTCTAATCTTGATTTGACGGCTTGAAAGAAGGAACTCTGTTCTTTTAATGGGATTCTAGATCCAGATATTTTCCTGCACATATGTCATATAAGCGAGACAAATGTTTGAATCAAGGCCAAAAGACCCAAGCCTCTCCATGATTATTTATCACATCAATCTTGATTCTAATATGATTACCAATGATCTGTATTTGATTAAAAGGCTAATATCACTGATTAGTTCACCTGTTCTTCAGGGGCCGGGCTGGTGAATGGGACATGATATCCACTTAAACGGTCATGGTCAGTGAAATGAAATTAAAATTGATGAAATTTCATCAGAGTGAGATAGTATCCCAGTCGACAAAGTCAGGTGACGGCATTTTGAAATCACAAATACATTTCTGCGGAAGGAATTTCTACGTTTGTTATCATTGCACTCTGTCCGTTAAGTACTCCCAAGAACCTTCTTGGAAATGGAAGAGCCATTTTTCTTTCTGCAGAATATTTTCTAATTTTGGCTGAGCGAGTTTTTGATATCGGTTTACTGAAAAGTACTTTCGTTCAATTTCGGCCCTATTGTTGAAGTTTTCGAGGGTAGGGGCAGGTAGGAGCTTTGTTTTTTTCAACAATTTTTATTTATGGTCTATCAAAATTTCATCCATTATTTTTCAAGCTTTAGATTAGGTGTCGCCTTAAAAAGCGTGATTGTTTTTGCACCTATTTGGTTAAAAAGTTACTGTTGAAATTAAATTACAGTTTTAACATTGGTGTTACTCGGATTGATGTCGAATTTATAAACCATATCCATCTAATGAGATCCTTATCTCGACCTATCAAGCTTAGTCTGGCCCGATACAAATTAACTTAGCAAATACAGCCCGATTATTGAATTAGGATTGAGGATTATCGGATGAGATATGACAAAATTTCTTCGTACTGACAAAATACCTGGAAACAGTTAACAGTCCTGACTATAAGATGATTTCTATAAATTTTTCTGGTTAGTGAACCTGAACTGATTCGCTGCAATCTCTGACTTAGTCATTGGCATTTGGAAACTGTGCTGACTTCTTGACACGAAAAGTTGTTACCTTTCAGTTAAAATCTGAATTAAAGGTGAATGGTGCAAATTCGATTTTACTAACAATAACATCGTTTATTTCTTAAGTTTTTTACCCCGTCAAGTCACACTTCTCGAAAGACCCTCACTCTGCACCGGTGCCACTCCTTTGCAGACCCACTGTCGGCTAGCCATTCAACCTTTCCAATATTCTGGTACCAAGGTACCATCAGCTGGTGGTCCCCCCTCCGAAATGGAGGGTTGCTGTCCAGGATTACAATCCTGTGTGCCGAGAATAAAGCGTCCACAAATAATTGTGTATAGCTATAACCGTTGGCGGCTCTTGCTAAGTTTCACTACTGACACAGAAATTGGATAAGCGTTTCCTAGCTCAATATAGCACACTGTATTATTATCGTTATTATAGTGTTTGCTCTCTGATGCTAGCTGCTCGCAATGTGTTCATTTCAATAAAACAAAATCTGTAGAAATTGCATTCGCCCAAGAATTTTTCTACTTATCGGATCTCTATTTCTACTGAAATCTGAATCAAGCATTCTCAAGCTGTGGTAAGCTAAAAATAGAAATAAGTTCAATCAGCTTGCACTACAATTCTATAATTTTCCTTCCAATAGTTGGTAACTTTGTTTTCTTACTTGTACCACGGTCACTAGTCAGTGCAATTGTAAATGTATAATTTGATTTGCCGTCAATTTGCAATAATATGTATTTTTAATTTGCACTTATCAATGTGTCCATGTACAAACGTTTTTCATCATTAAGTTATTATTTATGCACTGCCCATTTGAAGTAACTTTGATGTCCGTCGAAACTCGATACGGATTAGGTTTTCTCAGTCCATCATCATCACAACATCATTGAATTTAAATTATTGTCGAAATAGCGATGTTTGGAAGTAGGAAGATCACATACCGGCTACATGCCGCCTACTATAACCAGCTCCAATTCTAATTATGAACCGGCTTACTGCTGGTAAAAGTGGCCGCTTACATTTGGTGTTGAGCGAAGGTTATATTGTTATAACTTATAAGCCGGTTTAAAGCCGGCTAAAAGTGGTTATTAGCCGGCTATAAGTATAAGAAATTAACTTCAAATCACGGTACTGAACGATATACAGTTCAATACCATGATATAAAGATAATATCTTATAGCCGGCTTATAGCGGCTACTATCCAGCTATAAGCCGGTTTTAAGCCGGTAAGTAGCTGGCTTACAGCCGGTCGGTGATCTACCAAATAGCCGCGATGATGAAGTAACATAATTTTTAGTTCTTAGAACATTAACTTTAAAATTGAATTAAAATAGAATACCCGCCGATTGCGTCAGATTTTATTTCCCAAGATTAGATAACGACCTACGTAATATAACTTAATTCTAACCAGTGGCTACTGTTCTCTCTTGTAAACAGTTCCTAAATTTGACGATCCAATTTGCTAAGTGCTCAAATGTTGAGTTACATTAGGCCAATGTAGCAAGCTTGCTTGCAAAGTTGTGACGGTGGGGTAATATGACTGAACTTAAACAACCAGATAAACAAACAAGACCAGTTCACCACTAATAATAGAAACGTTCATCATGCGTTGATGTGATTTTTTCATCATGCGTTGATGTGATATATTTCATCCGTTTTGACTTTTTGAGTTTAGAAAACGCACAAAAAACGAATTTGCCATGTTTCCTTTGATGTATTAAGTCAAATATGTGACACATTCTTCCAAGCTCAAAATAAAACACGACTTTTCGCTGTCTAGATTTTGTGAGCATGAGATTGTAAGTTTTAGTGCGAGGCTGACGTCACAGGCCGAGCCAGGCTGTTATAGTGTTATTACTAAAGATCAAAGAGATACTAAGCGCCTATACTTGTATTGTTTACTTTTGAGAGGAAGTAACGCGTTGTAACGGACAAACATCACAATTACTTCAGCGCAATTTCTACTTTAACGCAATTTCTAATTGTTGGTGTTACAATGCCGGGCTTCCTCCTGGAAAAGACCATGTCTTGTCCCCTTGCTACTCTGTTGTTGAGACAAGCCCGAAAAGACACACTCAATTTAATCACGTGACCGCTGCACGTGTCT
Source organism: Mnemiopsis leidyi (assembly GCA_000226015.1). Lineage (NCBI taxonomy): Eukaryota > Metazoa > Ctenophora > Tentaculata > Lobata > Bolinopsidae > Mnemiopsis > Mnemiopsis leidyi. Next base: position 8,398 of record JH153208.1, read on the forward strand.
CATTCTGTCACGTGACTCTAATTCTATTTGTGCCTCACTCTTAAAATATATGGAAAAAACCATATACGGCTTCAATGTGACTTTTAGAGTTGAGTATAAATTCTCGGACATGGTTTTGCGGTTTAGCCCAAAATTCCGTAAAGTTATCGTAATTTTAATTAATTAGTATATTTGTTTGGTGAAGTTGTTTTTTGGTTGCTATCAAGTTGATAAATTGCTTGGTTTGATTTTTTCCGCATTTAGATGATAGTCAATCAGAACTTGAGGTTCCAAATTTCATACTCAGGTTTCTACTCCATGTCTATGATGAACGTTTTCAGTCAATTGAATATTGTTATTTGCATTATTAACAAAGTATTATCGATTTTTTGTCGTTGAATATTTAGAAGAAAATTAATTTTGATTATGATGACGGGTTATCCTTTATTTTAACTACTTAAGTACTTAATAATTTTCAGTTTTTAGTTATCCTAAGCATGTGTATTCAATCGGGATTAAACTAATAAACTTGTATGATGTTATATTTTTGTATTTTTAGGTACTTACACGGTCTATTGTTCCTACAACCGTTAACTCCCCGGGCAAGTTACATAAGAAAAGAAACAGTTATCGATAAAAATAGGAGATTACATATTTATAGGTAATTGTACGTGAGTGTAAGCGCGCCCTTGTTCAAAAACTTGTTCAACTTGTTCAAAACTTGTTCTTTGCATTAACAGTACCTGCAGCTGCAAAATGACGCAAACATTTTTTATTTGTTGTCTTGACAGTGTGCAGCTGCTCGGTTTTTAGTTTTACATGAAACTATTTCAAATCTAACTTTGATTAAACCGGTTTTTGTGCGGTAAAATTAAAAAATCTTCCCAGTCATGCGACACTCTCTCTCTCTCTACGGTCCCACCCGATCTGTTGTTGTTGTTGTAGACAAAAAGGGGCCCAGGCAATATTATTGTTTCCTGCGATTGTCGCCATTGCTGCGGGCTGCCATTCTCGCCATAGATGACATTGTCGCCATTGGTGCCACTGTCGTACATGGCTATAATCTGGCATAATTATTTCCTGGCTATTGCCATTGGCGCCCTTGATACCATTATCGCCATTGTCACCATTGGCACCATTGTCGCCATTGCAATTCCAAATGATCCATTCACTCTGAGTGGTGATCGTGAAAAAAGTATCGCTATCGGGTGGTTCCATTGGGTCCATTATAATGGATACAATGGTCGCCAATGGCGATTGCCATTGACGCCAAAGGCGATTGAGACCACCATTGGCACCACCGACCTCATCGCCATTATCGTCAATTGCCACACTCACCAAACTATTTTGGCATTTTGCCAATTCTCATGGACAATTATTCAGAATTAGTCCAGAATTGCAGTGCCGGTCGTGTTGTGTCACTACTACCTTTTGCTACATGTTTAGCGCTACATCTGTACTAATTTACTGATAAGGCGTGGCCGTGACGTAAGTCCTAATGGATGTACAATGTATAACTATAAAGCTGTGTGCATACTATACACACTCTGCATAATACAGTGGGGAGTGCAGCGTTCTGTAATCGTCTTACCAAATTTGATGCTAGTATTTTTCAGCTGTTTGTTGAAACATGACCTGAATCTTTTGAATTTGATGACGTGGTATACTTTAGGTATTGAGTAAATATTCAGATCTGCCACATATTAAGTTTTCTATAGTGATTAGTTAAGTTGCACATGCTGGCTCATTCTGTCTGTGCGTTAGTTTGAAAAGCTGGCGTTGGCCGAATCCTCTTCTTTAGTTGTCAGCTGCGTACAGTACAGTACCTACAGTAGTTGTATACAATGTGACAATTTACTGTATGCTTATACAGTTATATGCATTCACAATCATGTAGACATGTAGTTCTACTAATTCCCACTTAGCTAGATTCCACACTTCAGTGCTTTTCTGTCCCAGCTGCCCACTTGTTGCTAATAATGGGTAATGATACCTAGAAAGTGAGCTGATTGTATACTCTACCACTCCCTGTAGATGACGTATACACTTTCTACAGATCAGCAGCTTGTCATGAGCATATATTATCCAATCACATATCGAATATTTTGACGTATTACAGTCGGTGTCAGCTTGACGGGTTACAGATACATACATGTTAACAGTTGACAGGAGACCTCGTCTTATTTCTGTATTTCTTGACTTCGAACATGATCCGTAACTTGAGTTATTTTATTGTGGTTCTGGTAGTTCCACTACCTCTACCGCTGTGTTAAAAATTCCGACGTTACAATCAACTTTTCGAATTTCGACAGACCTTTAAGAAGAAGTTAAATCCCATTTAAAACTCTCATAGGCATAATTATAATTATGCCTGTAAAATCCATGATCAAAGTTTTACATCTTTAAGTGTTACTTTTCTTCACATGATGTTTGATTGCTTGACAAACTCTGGCCCTTATTGACTGTAGACCTGCTGTGACCTTTGTGCCGTGGTGCTCACAAACTATACTTTTTACTGAATCGCTTTTCTTGTCACAAAAATCTGTTTCACTTTGTTACAAAGCAATTACTCAACGATCAAATAAGCTTACATTAACTTAATTCATGGCCAGACTGTTGTAAATAATTTGTTGTAACAATCTGTCGAACAGTTTAATTCCCAACTCCTCCCCATGCAGCAGGTCCTAATTATTCGTTTTATGGGGTCACAATTTTAGTGGGGCCAGTGTTTAATTCTAAACATGGTAACTAATCAGTTCACTTTGTAGTTAATAGAAGGCGTAGAGGATTTTAAAATCTCGACTGACGATACCTCTAACAATTTAATTTGTACATGTATTTCTAGTTTTTTATCATATATTTATCCTTTCCGTGTATTGCCGCGGAAATATAATTTGATCATTATTTTATTTTTAGTTGTTATCGAAAAAACTGGATTTGGCCAGAAATAGAATTGGCGAAAATAGATTTTAATTTTTGATAATTGATTCCGTCACACGTATCACAAAATCATGAATTTTTCCGATATTTTGAATTGAATGTCTATCTTTCGCATACAGGTTAAAATATTGGGATGGGAATTCATCCCCACAACAATTTTTTGGTTCTAGATGTTATTTATAATTTTTATCGGCAATTTTATCCGGTGTCGATGCAACAATATGACAACATTATGACAACATTATGACAACAAACAACAATAAGACAACAAACTATAAAACAACATTATGACAACNTCAAGACAACAATTAA
>JH153208.1:30247-55120 GCA_000226015.1 Mnemiopsis leidyi
TGGAATCGTTGTTGGACAAAGTAGGTCGGAATGTTGTTGGACAAAGTAGGTGGAATGTTGTTGGACAAAGTAGGTGGAATGTTGTTGGAAAAAGTGGTGGAATGTTGTTGGACAAAGTGGTGGAATGTTGTTGGACAAAGTGGTGGAATGTTGTTGGACAAAGTGGTTGAATGTTGTTGGACAAAGTGGTGGAATGTTGTTGGACAAAGTGGTGGAATGTTGTTGGATGTTATTCCATAAGTTATTTTGCGTAATAGATTAAAAATTTTATCGAGGACTAGCCTTACCTAACTTTAATCCAGATATTATTTGTACACTGATCGCCAATGCTACGAGTCACGAAATCTAGCTGAGTAGCTGCTATTTTTCGAATTAAAGAAGAAGATCAGATGTACTTAAACTAATATTTCCTAATCAGGAACATATCCAATAAAAGAGATGTAGTCCAGCTGCTAGAACAGGACAATTACACTACATATTATCCTCAGTACTTTACTGAGGTTTCCCGCACGTCACAGATCCGAGCTTTACTGAGCAGTCAACTGCCTTCCCACAAATTTCAGCCCACGAAGTACATGCAAATACGCGGAATATTAGCGGCTTGTTTTACAAGTTCTCCGCGACCGCATTTTACCGAAGTACATACACGCAAATAGAGGACATATAAGCGGCTACTTTTTGATGTTTTTTACGACCGCATTTTACCGCCTGTGATGACACTTACTCGGTTAGGGTAGACAACGGGGGCTCCCTCTTTGACTTTACAGTCGAGAAAACCACTCAGGTACGTCATGTTGGACAGATCGTCAGCCTGTAAGAAAGGGTTTAGGGTGATTATGATTGTAGGTCTGGTTCGGGGAGTATCTCGGTATTATATATTCAGGTAAATATGAAGTAGGTTGAATCCATAAATCATGGGCTATTTTGCAATTTGCTATGCGAATAATACCACGACATATCAAATTTAAACAAATTTAAGTAAACCGAAAGCCCCTTTAGCCAAAGAATTTTGTCCAAATTTCTGAATAACCACATTTTCCGTGCAAGATTTTCCCTTACCAACGTTGTGGTTGTGCTTTGAGAATAACCCCAAAAATGAACTTACACTGGTGCTGGCCATGTCTTCAGGAGCAAGAAGTTTAGGAACTCCAAGCCAAGTCTCAGCCAGGTCCATAGCCAACTTAACATTCTCAACCTTCTCGTCAGGGTTGAGGATAGTGTAGTTTGGGAGGAGTCCAGGAGCGATACAGTTTACCAGGCATGCCAGCAGTGTACCTGGGCCAGATATGTGTAACTGTCAAGGAAAGGGGAAAGTCTCATTTCATGGAATCTTGGAGCAAGTAACAGATTTGGGATCAAGTCCTATAGATCTAGTATCAATTCAAGTAATAATTAGAATTTTAACATAGTTCAGTAACAAACCGTCAGTCCAGTCGTTTGTAAAGTTTTTAGCTTTTCTGCCGCTGGGTCGGAGTTTCTGATTGATCTTGTTGAGGAGCTGCTTTTTGGGTCCACCCCCTGAGTCAACGTCCTTTAGATTTGCTGCAATCTGGGGATGAGATATTTCAACTTTTCTACTCAAAGTGTGTGAAGTAAATAAATTATCCATGACGTGTCACATTGTCACGTGATTGGGATAAGCAAAATGCACGTCTCACGTGACTGAACTTTGCAATATACGTGTGAAACGCGCTTCAATCAACTATAACAATCAAATTTTACAAGGGATCATATAGATCAACTTCTTGATCTAAGTTTAGCGACTGATATTACTGATATCGACTGTAACTCTGCCGCCTATTAGCTGTAATTTTATAGCTTGACAGTGAATTTGACAATAGAGCATGATCATATGACACGAATAGTACCTCAATAGTACCTGATGACACGAACATAGTACCTGATAGTTGAAGATAAGACGAAAATATTACCTGATAGTTAAAGATAAGACGAGCATAGTACCTGATAGTTAAAGATAAGACGAACATATTACCTGATAGTTAAAGATAAGACGAACACAGTACCTGATAGTTGAAGATAAGACGAACATATTACCTGATAGTTAAAGATAAGACAAGCATATTACCTGATAGTTAAAGGTAAGACAAGCATATTACCTGATAGTTGAAGATAAGACGAACATATTACCTGATAGTTGAAGATAAGAGTCCAGATAAGACCCAGGGTAAGTTTCATGTTTCCTTGCATGATATCGGTACTGTCGATATTCACGATCTTTATACCTTCCCCTTTCATGAAGTTAAACGTAGCCACTATGTTCTCCATCTTCTGGGCGTTAATTCGCGGCTTTTTCGTGTAGTTTCTGAGGGAAATTGTCACATGACTTTCGTAGGTTTACGAGAAATGATTAATCCCTGAATTAATGGTGGTGACGATGACGCACGTGCAAGTTCAAATGTTGTAGATATAAAATATATTATGGGGGATATTGAGAAATAAAATAGTAAGCTTTTTTGGTTGGCTCTATGAAGAGAATAAAGTTGTAGAGCGAGTGACTTTATGATAGAAAAAGAAAACTTGAACTCATAGTAGCTGCTCGATACTTCTATGATAAAGTGAAGTAGTTCGTCAAAAGTTAAACACGTCTATAACAGTGACACCTCACTGTACAAATGTCAGATTTAAACGACATTTCTCTTTTCATTCAGCTGCAACCAGGCCAAAAAGCCAAAACCCAGCCGAACTTTCCTCGGAAACAGGACGGTTTGCGCACTTAGCTTCTTGTTCTCGGGTTGGATAGAAAACTACACGTCACGAGAAAAACTTTGGCACATTTCTACCGAGCTGTCAACAAGGCCGGTATATCTTATATTCAGACATGCCCTGCAAGAATACTGCTGCAGCCCTGAGTGACTTATAGAGGCTAAAATTGCGGCTACAGAGCATAGAGTAACACACTAAGGCTTGGAGATATGTTATACGATAACGATTTGTGAAGTTTTAGAAGGAGAATTATTTAGAAAGTTAAGCAACGAGACATTAATTTAGGGGAGAATACTGAAAAAGGGTTATTATTTCCTAATTTCATGATATCAGTAAGGGAGGGTTTGCCCAGAAGTTGAATTATCTCCTTTTTAGCCTGATCTCAGATCTTGTGGCCAAGGAGGAGAATGTCGGTTTGTAAGGTTTCTGTCTGGGTTTTCTTGGACCCTAATGGGTGAAAACTCGCAAAGGTAATTGGTAAAAACTGAGAAAAGTTAGTTAAACCCTTCAGATAGTTGCATGCTAGCAGTAACATATCATGTGAAACCTTGAGAGTAAAGGAATATAAGCATTACTTGGAAGACTAAATAATGATATTGCATTGCTACTAGCCAAGCCAATAAATCAATACGATCGCAATTTGTAGTTTATAAAGCTGAGATGTATGGGGAGGTAAACAAAAAGTCAAATTAAAGTGAAAGTTATAGTTATAAAAGGTAATATAAAATTATAAAAAGATAAGGGTGTTACAGCAAAAGTCAAGAAAGGCTAAAAGGAAAGTTAGAGTTATTAAAGTAAACGTGAAGAAAGGGCAGATGTAGAGTAAAATTGAAGGTAAAAATGAAAGCGAAAGTGAAAGCGAAAGTAAACCTGCCGATGGACTTGTGAGAGAGGACCTCCAGGAGGTTGATCAGAGCCAGACCGTCGTTCAAGTCCTCCGTAATGTCCTCCACCTCCAACTTCCTGTGTTTCAGGTGCTCGTTCATCCATCTCTTGAATGTCTTCTCCTGGATACGGATCCAGCCGACGTTTTCACTGGGGACATTTATCATTTACATATACACAAACATGAAATTTGGGACTGCTTTTTTACCGGACGTGGCCCTCTCTTTAGTCCCATTTGATCTAGAAGAGCCGGAAAAAAGAGACCGAGGTCCCCAGGCTACTTTGATAAAATAAAAAAGGGAAGATTGAAAACCTATTATTCTGGACGGTATAAAGATAATCCGGCAATTTGACGGTTTGTCGATGGACACATACCGCACAGGTAACGCACACTTAAGGGACACATAACGCACGGGCACGGCACGGGTAACGCAATTGACAGTAATACAAAGCAGTTCTATACTGTTATTTACCAAATCAAAGAAACAAGGTCTACCTGATGACGTCATCAAGGTAGCACTGTCGTTCGTCCTCATTTACTTGTTGCGTCATCGTTACAGCTCCTGAAACCCAACAAGATTCAAAATGTTGCACAAAAAATGGAATTTATCACATTTCTATATAACGTCCTCGCACGACAACGACCTCTACGGAAACCGACTCGGTCGTCAAAAATTAATTAATAAGTAACTCACAGAACACACGAAAAAGTATCTCGCTAGACTCACATCAACTTTCGCACTGAACGAAGAGAACGCTCATACACTGGCCCAGACGAGGCGTACCTAGGCGGGAAGGTACCTACACGTCTCTATAGCAACAGTACCTAGTACCTACAGATAGCAATACCGTCACAATCAGCGGACTGAGGATCGCAAAGAACGAAGGGAAGCCACAAAATCAGGAGATATATATCGGTCGAGAACGCATAGACACACACTGACACACACAGACAAACACACAGACAAACACCACAATCCAACTGTACACACTGTATCGTGCAGCTATTATAGTGGACACATACGCTTATAGCAGCGCTCCGAACCCGGCTCTGTTAACTGTTAAACTTGATGACAAATACTGAACCAGCACCCCGTCACGTGATTCCTCACATGACACTTTTCTCCGATTTGACTGGCTGGACCGTGCCACGCGGTGGCGGGAACGGCCGTTCATTGGCGGACGGATTAATGTAATCTACCTATTTCCAATGTGTATTTGGCTACGTAGAACGCAAGGTTGTGGCAGACAATGTTTGCCGGAAGGAACATATGAAGGAACACTTCAGGACATAGGACAAAATATGACACTACACAACGCACTGCCGAGGTTGAAATGGCTGTGTGTCTGGTACCTAGAACTGCACAGCTCTCTACAGCTTACATTCAGACAAATATTGCAACTTTAGTAAATAAAGCATGGCTTTAGCAGCTATCTGCTATAGCTACTAGCAACTATAGCAAACATAGCAACTAGCAAATATAACAGTTATAGCAACTATAGCAAGTATTAGGAACCTAAGAGTGTTGAGTGTAACAACCTGGTTTCAGCTAGTCGGTGTGATCTAACAAAACAAAGAGAAAATTTTCTAAAGTACCTCACGGGACTTAAACTGTTGTGTGTTTCGTCAGGGTTACTTCAATCTCTTACAACTTTAGTGTGTATTATCGCTCTTTTTAAACAGGAAACATCAGCACCAGGCTTTAGAGCGTGTATCTGGACAGCAATGAACGTTTGCACGTGTAACGTGACGCGCGTCACGTGACACGTGACGCAGGTCACGTGAAGTGAAGTGGCCAGACTCAGCCATAAATAGCTCTAAATCGTCGGGTTAACTCCGAAATCAGGAATCTTCGTATATTGACAGTATATTTTAGACGTAAGCATTATATATTAGCGGATATTCCAAATTGTTGGCGAATGCCTAAAATAGTGCGCTCGGCACTCACCGCTTAGGTTAGGACACATCTTATTAGAAGCATGAAAAATAAATGATTTAGATAACTAACTACGGTCCTGGTTTTACGGTCTATAAAAAGTAGATATGCTACGGATCACACTCCCGGTCTACAGTAGTTCTGGTTATTCATTATTCAAGCAGCCATAGTACTTGAACGACTATACTGCTTGCACTAAACATGAAACATATTAGCGGACGTCGGACACCTACCATTTTCTTCAACTGTCTCCTGATCAAAAACTAGTTCCATATTTGTCAAAGTTCAACAAAACACTGAGTAAGAGAAAACGGGTGAACCGATAGAGTTTTGCGAAAGAAGTAACTGATAACTATGAAAGTAGCGAAACTGTCTAATCTACCAAAAGAGACGAAGTAATGAATGATATTGTGGTTATGTAAGATGCGAATTATAGGGGTTTCACACCATCAATATCTACAACCATTGGTACGAATCGTGCTGGAACGTTAACTATGTAGCCAGATAAGTGACTACATCTGTAGCCAGATAAGTGACTACATCTGTATTATCGTGGGAAGGGTGTAACGGAGGATTGTGGAGGCAGTCACAACTGTTGTCACAGTTTAGAGCTTTCTCTCTCTCTCTCTCTCTCACTTCACTGCTCACTGGGGACTTGACTTCACTGGAGACTTGACTTCACTGGAGACTTGACTTCACTTGAGACTTTACTCCACTAGAGACTTTACTCCACTAGAGACTTTAATTCACTGGAGACTTAACTTCACTGGAGACTGGACTTGACTGCTCACTGGGGACTTTACGGTATATGCCACTTTCCATCCTCACACTTCACACAGCTCACACTTTCTCCACTCAGAGATCCCTACCGTTAACATGGGCTGTTGTCTGTGTAACAGAAACTTGGGAGTTCCCTCGTTTCATCTTCCTCTTTCTCAAACTAGCTCTGATGACGTTACCAGCATCACTTCTCAGATCTCGCTTAAACTGCGAGTTTGTTGTCGGTTCGTGTGTGTCGTCCGTGTTGTACAACACGAACTTGGTTTTAGAGTTGGAAGTCATCGTGTTGTTGTTTTGGAGTGTGTAGATTTGTTCTTGTAGAGGTTGTTGGACTACTTCTGACAAAGCTTGAGTAGATTCTTGAGCACCGTTTAGAGATGAAGTAGTGGTCGGAGGGGATGTTGAGAAGAAAAAGGAAGAGTTTGTCTCTAGATGGCAGGGAAGAATGTCACGGTACGATTGGGGTTAGAGGACAATCACGTTGCAGATAAGACTCTTTCATCGTAACAAACTAGAGGAATTTTGTAAGGCACGAGATTACATAAATACGAACTGAAATTTAAAATATGAGAAAAATTCCAACTTTGTGAACAGCTGGCGATGAACCGAAAAAATCGACGAAGGTCATGCGAAATCACATAATCTTATTAACAACTTCACAACCAAATATTTAAAGGTGTATCACTTCTTCTGTTACCAAATACAGGTGAACCGCTAAAACTGAACAACCGCGATCATCATGGAAGATTTATGACAGCTCTAAAAATCCACCAAGACGGCTATAAGACTAATACTAAAAATAGAATCTGTATTCAGGACATAGATAAGACCCATGGAAACTGTTGGTACGTATGTCACATCGATATTCGCATAATTAACAACAATTTATTACATATTTATGACATTAGCCGTGGAATGTCGCGTGAAGACTTCGTGTACAATTTAAGGTATCTAAAGCTTTACCTATAGGCGTGTCGTGTGGTGAATTTAGAACAAGATATTCATTCGCCCATTTTTATTAAAGCCATTAGATCCCTGAGTAACGTTGGACGCACTAATTTTTAGTTCATTTTATTCGAGCGCTTAATATCGATTTCGAATTGACAGGAGCAAATGGACAACGAATCTTCAGATAAAAGCCACGCGTTCGGTTTGCGAGACTCGAAACAGATTAGCCAAGACAAAGGATGACGATTTTTATTAATTGTATTGAATAGAAAATTTTAAAAATATGGGCAGAGAATGTAAACAGCGTCATTCGTTGTCGGGACTTGAGTTTAGGAATACAACGAACTTGTCCACCTTATAAAACTTAATCTGAAAACGGTCTGCACGGTTCCAGCTTATTTTGACTTTTTTAGTTCTTAAGGTTTTTAATTTCGATCCTTGTGAAGCCGTTAGCTTATACAAAAGGCGCTAATTAGGATACAATTTTTTAAGAAAACATAAGTCAGAAACCAGAATTTCAGACAAATAGGAAAATATAATGAAGGGAATTGGTTTGTCAAAAATGAAAATCTTATTAGAACAAAAAGGCTCGGGAAAATACCAGGCTGTTAAGAACGTGAGCACTAAGTCCAACTGTGACGTCACAACAACACTGATGACTTCATTGAGGAATGTGGAAAATTCCAGGATCTGCATCTGTACCGGACACTCTGCCGGATGTGCAAGTTGTGAAGGTTCCTATAACTAGGTCTCACTGATCACTAGTAAATGTGTAGCTACATTTCTGGTGGGCTACATCCGCATTCCTTCCAGGAATGTACCAGGATCACTCTATCCCATGTATTTCTTAAAGATTGGGTTACAGATTTGATCCAGGTATTCAATTAGTCCAATAATAAATTGTATTGCTCACGCCTCAAACACTGCTCTAAACTCGGAATCTGTTGCTTTAAGCTTACACCGGCTATGAACATAATTATATTCATTACAAACAAATTATCCCGTCCGTTTTAACGAATTATGTGAAATTTCGGTCAACTGTTGGGCCAAGGTACGGAGCACTCAGCGTTGAACATTCAAACAAATTTAAACAAACTGCGAGAAGTGACAATAATAGAAATGGGCTTCTGGTTTATTCCAGGATAATCTGATATATACATATCAGTGTCATGATGGGTAAGGCGGAGGTTTAAATACCAGGGGTGATGTAATGGAGATGCTGAATATGGAGCTTCTAGTACTACAGTGAAATATAGGGGAGGTCGATGATGCGGCATTGCGATGATGCGGCATTGCGATGATGCGGTTAGAAGAATTTAATCATCTGCAGAGTTAGTCATCGGAGTAACTCTTGAATATACTGATAACGTAACACGTTTAAATTTCATAAAACATTTAAATAATAGTCCATTGGACAGCAGCAACTATCAACGGTTGATATAAAAGATGAACTTGTCAACAACAGCATTGTTGCCATCAATCAGTTAATATAAGTTATGTCATCCAAATATCAACAAAGTTCTAAAGTTGCAGAACAATAACTTGACAATAAACAGATAGTTAATTAATTAAAACTGATCATTTTTTAAGTAAAAAGTTTTTTACACTAATGAAACATCAAGAAACTGGAGAATTTCCTAAGCCTTTGATTCTTTAACTTTCATTATTTTGCTTCATGAAAAAAGTTTAATAAAAAGATAGAATTAGTTGAGAAGGAACAAGGAAAACCATACAGCCTACAAGAAACACATGAACATTGAACAGTGAGGCCAGTAATCTGAACAGTATCACGGCTGTTAAGTATCAATGTCATCCAAGTACTGGAGCAGGGCCGAGTGTGCCGATATATTTCAAGAAAAAGGAGGAAGATGATACGGAATGTCCTCCATGTATAATAGATCTATTTGATGGCAGACTACAGGCAGACTTACAACACAGTAACACACGCCTCCACAAGATCCACGTTGTCGCGAGTAACGCTGCATACCCTAAATATCCTAATTAGGGGAAATTATTCAAATTCTTCAGACTAAAATGTCTGCGAGAACTCCCTGGGTTAATGGGTATTGTAATTCTCGAGGCGGGTGTGTACGATTTGAAATATAGTAGATCGAGTTACAATGAGACAACCAAACAAAGTCCCATTTAATTCCCAATGATAAGGTCCGAGACGCTGTCAAAAGAGCGGCCGATTTTAGTACTATGATTACAGCAGTAAATTTTCGTGTGAAGTTATAATACTTTAAAGTTGAAGGACACGGCTCTGAGAAATTAGGCGTTTAAATTTCGGACAAAGTGCTTCAGAAAACCACAACGACCTAGTTTAAAATCGCACTTACAATACAAAAGGACAGGTGGTCAGTGATAAAAATAGGGAGGAGGAACGGACGATATCGGATGAAGAAAGCCGTGAAATTGCAAGTATGTCACTCCAGAGTCCAGAGTCACACATAACATCACAAATATGCTTCATCCCCCGAGAACAGGGAGGTCCTCAATGCCCATTCTCTGAGATGACCAATCAGAGTACTGGATAAGACGGGAGAACCAATCAGAGGGAAGTAGAGAAAGGGCAAGGGCCGGGACCGCGTCATCATGGTCAGAAGACGAGGTGATCTAATGAAGTCATGTCATGATACATGGCCTGCTTTAAGGAGAGCACCGGCTGAAACTTACCAGGACGACAAAGTCGGGTTTATTGACACATCCAGTGCTTGGCAGGGAATCAAGATCGTCATGACACAAAACAAAGCAGTGCTCCTCCCTACAACTTAAGATTATATAAGGCATGGTAGAAATGAAGCGACAGCATGTGAAATGTGGGAAGATGAAACCCAAGTAAGCGGCTCGGTCGATCTGAAACAGAGAGTGATCCCAACCACTTCTCATATTTCGAGGTGGCCGGAGCAGAGTTAGAAACTGTAGAGTAGCCAAACCCGGGCTGTCTCGGTTTGGGAGCGCTTTGTTGAGGCACAAACTTCAGGACGATAGAGTTCGTTACCGTAACTAACTTACTCGGGGGAAGGAGACTAAGGACCGGGAAGTTTCGGTAGTTCTTTGTGAGGAGTGGTGGTGTGGTCGGTATCACTTCAGCTCACATTTCTAGCAGCTAATTTAACTTACTGAAGTTGAGACTGGAGAGCTTGTTTCATCGACTGATGGTGCGATTAGCATGTCGTTACAGATGCACAGCTAAAATTCGGCGTTTTTTGGCCTATTGTATTAACGACGAGATTTTTTAAATCGGTCTGACAATTTTAAAGCATTTAGAAAATGTGATATGATGCAACTGGAGCGACACATAATCACATTGACGTTATGTGTGCTTTAAAAACGGGTAAGAAACCAGAAAACTGGTAACTTCACGGCAAAGAGAAATAATAGAGGATTACAAGAAGTTCGACAAACAATCGGCAGACATCTGATCTAGCTGGATAGACTTAATAACCACGATGAAACAAATCTCTGACTAGCAAGTAAAACAGATTAGACTGTAGATAAGAGATAGATAATGTATGAGCATGTAAGAATTGTCATTTCTGATATACAGGAATGACCTACCTGTGATTATAAGATTAGCGCCTTGTTAGCACCATCTTGAAATTTGAACAATTCTTATTAATCGTTTTAAAGATGGGGTTGTAAGAATTATAGAGAAGAAACTCACCCATTTCCAGGCCTCTGTAATATCAAACAAAAACGAGCGCGGTATAAAAAAGGGAGCACGAGAACGAAGCGAAACCGCAGGCAGCAGGTAATAGAGTTTGACCGCAAACTTGTAAACAGAAAACCAGGCAGTTTTAATGGAGAGTGTGAACCTGGTCAGACAGTCGATGACAGATCAAGCCTAGGGAAGTAGGGAAGTAAGGGGGAACACCATACAGAACTACTACCCAACACTACTGTTGTGGGGAAGTGTGTGTTGTACCCAATTCCTGGAGCTGGTCTGTTTAACTTTATAACAGTTTGGTCGGTACGTGTTTTTATACATTCCACTTTTGCTGATCACGTGACCGACATAATACATATAACGGTTGGGAGACAATGAGTACGTGAGGATACGGTACTTAACATTAGAAAGAGTTTGATGGGATTGTTAGCATGACCTGAGTTCCAGCGGTCAAAGGCATAGCGACGTTCGGAAGTTCTAATTGAGTTTTTAACATTGAATCTCCACAAGTTAAATATCGAAATTTTAAAATCTAGATAAACAAGCCCTAGCTATTTCATCTCAACCTCGCCGTCGGATTGAGAATATAAGGAGTTTAATCCTTACTCGTACCAACAAAACATATGGCACTGTTATCGTGCCGCGAGTATAACAAATGTATAAAGAGTTAAAGAATAAAGTATAACACGACTGTAACAAGAACTAAGACAAGGTCGATGACATGGAGGTATAACAGTAAAGTTACAAGATATATAAGAGGGTGGTATGACACTACATACTACCGGCTATACCGCACAGGGTATGAAGGCTCCGACAAGCCCTGAATTCTGGTAAAAACTTCACAGAGGTACATGGACTTTAAAGTGTGGACTTTAAAGTGTGGACTTTAAAGTGTGGAGAATGTGCGGATTTTGAAGAATATCAGTATAAACAAGAGGTTTGGTTAGAACACACTTGGTTGTAGAAGGGTCGTAAAATCATGGCCAAAAGCCAGGAGATATACTGAGAGATAGCTATATCTGATATATGCCGGGTTGATGTTGAATATCAGTTTTACTTTCGGTAGTTTTAAACTTTAATTGTGTCTGAGGGTCGATAAGGAGATGATTACAGCAGCGATTGGGCGATCATTAGAAAACAGACTTTATTCTGAGTTCGCTGAAACTTTTCCGTTAGCTCGCTAACTCTGGAAAGAAGAAAACCTGTCACGACACCAAGATTAAACAAAACGAGGTGTTATCCAGATACAGGATATAATATTATTGAGTTAAAGACTTTAGAGTAGGATATTTACTCCATTCACTCTGACTGACTTTAAGTTTGAAGTTGAGGAAACAAGTTGGAGCACCAAGCAAGGAGCTGAGAGAACATTGGTCGGATTTTATTGATCAATTGTAGCTGTCATAAGGACAAACACTTATTTATACGTTGTCAAGGAGACACATCATATATCGCCATATCGGTCACACGTCAATCTCCTGGAGATATTTGGTCACATTTCCATATTTGGTCACAGTCCAAGAATCGGTAGAATCCCATGTCAACGCCAGTATGACCAAGTAAATAGTGTAGTGTCTTGAGTCCATGACACGAAAGATATGTCGCTTTTGTGGGTAGGATGATAGTAGGGGTATGAGGTACTGAAGTACTGATTTTATTTCCTTATCTAAACACAGACAGCTCAAACATGCTAAATTTCCAGTTGACAGGGCAATGATGACACACTTTTGGTAGTTATGGTCTATAATACATAAATATGATGACATCGGGAAATGTTTTCTGTCAAAAACTCCAGAACTATTTGATTGACAGAGTCGACGGACAAGTATGTACCTGCTACAGCTCATCAATATATCAGAATTCGGGATCTGAGAAACTAAAAAACGTTCAAATATAAGATTTACCCGTCAGGCAGTAAGAAAATATGTGTACACGTAGCACATACCACACAATAACAGCTGAATCAGAACGGCTTCAGGACAGGCGGCATCACGTGACCACGCTACGATGGAATGCAGCTTGTCACGTGCCATTCACCGTGTAGTAATGCAATTTTTCAATTAACACCCTGCTCAAGTCCGCTTAACGCGTAACGTTGCCACAATTTGAAAAAGTTATATGCTTATATGATTCTTTATGGGATGGTGCTATAACATAGTATAAGGGAGATGACGAGCAACTATTGCTATGGTAACAAGTGATGCTCAAGAAGGATGACGTCGACCACCAATTGACCAATAATAACCACCTCTGTGCGATCGAAAATCCCGAGAAGATGTGAAGGAAAACTGGTGAGTAAAGGATAGTTAATTTAGAATCTTGAAATTTACAGACTGTCTAATTAACCAAATATTAACTACATATTAGCCACATATTAACTATACTTACAATTATGCGATGGCTAAATTATTTGAACCAACATAGCGGGATAGTGATACTGATTAATTTTGACCAATATTTCCTATTCGAGACCGGCTAAATTCTGCTCAACTGGAGGCATGGCGACATTAAAAAAGGCATTTGGTTGTTTTTTCGAGTCGCACAGCCCCTCTTGCTGATTTTCTGTTTTTGTTCTGTTAAATGACTTAGGTTTCTAATGTTGTATTCTAAAGTAATGCACATACGTTTCAGTCGAGAAGGAAATAGAGGTGTAATAGTAATACTGCAATAAAGCATTAGTATTCTAACAAGAACAATGATTGGGTAGAAGTTTTGTTTACGGGTTTTACTTTAAAGAAAGAGTTTATAATTGCTGTGAAAGTGAACAATATACCTTTTATATCAAATTATTTCAAATTCGTCTCATCCTAAATAGCAAATAATAGTATTTTCTTAATCAAGTACAAAATAAAAAGTGCCAGTATCAGAGAAAATTGTCAATAATTTGTGAAATGGCAAAGGCGATTTATTGCCAGTAATTAGAGAAAGGAATTGGGGCGATACCATCAATTAACAAGGTAACGGTTCACTTTAACGGCTTCTTCTAGTAAAAACAAATCAAGAAATTGGACGAACATTTAAGTAAACAAGGCACAATAGCTAGAAGCAAGATATAAGCACTAAATAGGAGATACTTCTTGCCAGCAGAAACTTCTGTGGATTCTGTTAAAAATGGACATTTGTGTTTCTGACATGCGACTCATCTTAACGCCGATGGACGTAGAAAATTGATCCTCATTAACATTAATTGATTAATTGATTAATGCAAATGAAATAATGGAACACTTAATACGATTTGTTTGTTTTGTTTTGAAAACGATAAAGATTGCGAAAACATCTGCATTTGGATACAGGAACGTCAAACTCTCCGATATCAAAGTTTGGAAATAACATCATGCTTAATGTTCTGAACAAAGTTCCGAGATTAAATAGAGCTACGTAACTATACATTGTGTCCCTTTATTTGATGTAGTGCAAGGTGCACCCATAATGGCGCCGTTCTGTCTACACATGTCTTTGTTTGTAGACAAAGAAAGTTTCTTACAGCATCTGTATCATAACTCATAGGTGACTAAGTGTAGCTTTTACAAGGGCTACTCGTTGTGCAGCTTCAAGTTAAATTATAAATAATTTAAAGAAACACACGCTAAGTAAAACCTTGGTCACTGTTATAATAGTGACAACTATATTTATGTATAATATTATTTCTTTTATACTGATGTACTAGTGATCTAGTTAAACCAAAGAGAGGACGAAGCCTCCCTGATCCTGTCTCGCAGAAGAAGACCTTTTCACAAAACTTGATAAATGAATTTTTAATTAAAAACGAAAATAGCTGAACTAACCTGTGAAGTTGAACTTCAGAGAAGAGTGGATAAGTTAGAAATTTTTCAGCGATCTTGGTCCAATTCTGTCATCACGGTCTCTAACTCATCTACACGTCCTAAAGAGGGAATACGGAATGAGACAACGTCTTCTTGGGAGACAACGTCTTTATACACAGAAATCATTATCTTAATTTCGTTTGTGTTTGCCAAAAGGGGAAAGGGGTCGACGTATATTATAGAATAACTTATTAAAGAAGCTTGTGTTGCTATTTCAGTAATTAAGTATAGCTCAGAACTAGTTAGCTAGATCCTTAGATGATAGATCCTATGATTATGAGTTAAAAGAATTAAATTTCAACTGCGACTTGCATATTAATTGCAGGCTAAGCTACAAAAAGCTAAAAGCAAAGCTAGAATTTATCGATTGAACGTCAAACAACCTTTTCAATAAGCCACACAATTGAGACACTAAATAAGAAAACGAATTATGAAATGAATTATGTAATTGTTATGAAACGTAAAACGACAAATTATTCTGATTAAGGCGACACCTCAAAGTGGTTAATTAATTCATGCAGTTGCATAACAATTTAAAACTTGAAAATAAATTGCGGTTGTTATGGTAATTTTCACTTAAAATCATATTGGAATGGCAATGACAATGGTTGATGATCATTAATTTCAACCAAGACTATAACGGCTGTTAATAGAATATTGAAAACCTAGATGGTAGAGACATCATTAAGTACTCAAGTACAAAAGAGACTTATTCACTTTATTATTTACTTTATTACCCACAAAGACACTCGTTCAGTGTGAAAACGATTCCGAAAGCGGAAGAGAATCACAGACATGCGCGAGAAAAAAACAAACCAAATTCAGTACATAACTTAGATGAGAAGTAAAGATAAATACAGATTTAAAGAGGCGCTTCTCACGAAGTTGAATGAAAACACACGAGTGAGGCAAAGCTAGAATGAGAGCACCAGGATACAAAAAATCAACAAACTGGCACATAAATTCCATCAGTTCGCACAAACATACATAGCGAGGTGGCTTTCGGGCAACTTTCGTCCTTCCTGCTCGGCCCTCCGGAAACTTGTAAACAACAGCTGAAGTCTCAAGTCGATACTGTGGCAGTAATGCACTGGCAAGCGCCCCGGTGACTTTTTGGTAAGCGCCAAAGTGGACTAGGGTAATGCACTGGAGAGCGCCCCGGTGGATTTATATAATAAGCGCCAAAATAGACTAGGGGTAATGCATTGGACTTGGAGAGCGCCCCGGAGAAGTTGCGATTGCAAGTAGCCGGTGGACTTGGGGCACTGTTATGGCAAGTAGCCCCTTAAACTAAATTGTAATAGATTTAATTAGATTTCGTGAAAATGTAGTTCCGGCTAATCCTATGTTTCACTTGCAGTTTTACGGAGGAAGTATTCAATTCTGGGAATGTAGGCAAGCTTTTTGAGATACTTTCAAAACAGGAATAAGCAACACCACCACATAAGCATATAGGAGAACCGTTGAAGGTCTACAAAAAATTTTTGACAATGCAGGTCGGCGTTAAAGCAAATTTCAAGGTATTGAGAATTTGTACAAAGTCGGACATCAAAATATTTCCCTCGCATTTCAAGGAAGCTGTAATTGCTGTGCATACTCTAGACGTATATATCATTATGGTAGAGCGAATAGTTTCTTTAAAACCGTACAGAAAGCAGATTTGTTCGGCCTACCTAGCATCACGAGGGTTAGCGGCGGCTAACAGCCAGAGAAATGCGTTCTAATATTATTATAACTGACATGGATTATCGAAATTAAGAAAATTAGTGCTCAATTACTTTACACGGCGCATATGTGGTCTTATTCGCTTATAACATGCACTGTTAATTATTACTCATCCATTAAATGCTATCGCGTAATATGGAAAACTTAAGTCAACTGCAGAATCCGAAGTTGAAAACGTGTTTTGAAAGAGAAACACTAAAAGAGAAACATTTAAAATTATTCTGAAGTTTCCGCGAAAGCACGTGCGTTGTATGTGCTCAACGTAATAACATACAACTATCACAGCAAAGAAAAACAGACGCAGCAGAATCTGAAAACCAAACACATATCTCTTTTGAAGCACGCTCAGAGAAAATTCTTCGGCTCAGAAATACCAGGGATCACTAAAACGAGAGGGAGGGGTTGAATTTCTCTCACAGTGTGTCACTGTGACTGACAGCTGACCGATATGAGGAGCAATACGATTTACTTAACTCTCTGTCTCTCTCTCTAGCTTTGCAGGGCCATACATTTTAATGTCATTACTCAATTGTTATCTCATTAGATCCAAACGTCATTATTCTGCTGTTACAAACATCTACAGTTGCCGTGAAGGAACAAATAATTTAGACATCAAGACATATATAGATTTAATATTACATTAGGAAAATAGCTTGCACACGAGATTTAGTAGCATTCAATGGGGGTCATTTGCTTTGCATACGAAGATCGCCTACAATAATTGCAGACTTAGCAGCGAACACACACTTGTTTCATAGGTTGTTAACACCATAACGCTGTTAAGCGATTATATTTGAATGAGAGGAAATGAGAGGATTTAAGGGAAAAGTGAACATTAAAGAAGTGCCAGTAAATGAAATTAATTTCAATTTAATTCCAACAATTAGTGTAGCGATATAAACTTTCTAATTATTATTGTATGTATCTATTTACTATTTTATTCTCCATTTAAGGCTGGATAATGGCCCAGCAACAACTTTGGAGGAAAGGGAAGGCAGGTACTTCGGTTAAAATACATTAGTTAAATTAGGTTAGAAAACATTACTTAGAAATTAGAATAGAATACATTACTAAGGTTAGAATAAATTACTAAGGTAAGAATGAATCAGTTAGGTTAGAATAGATTACTTAGGTTGGAATACATTTGTTACGTTAGAATACGTTACTTAGATTTAAATAAATTTGTTACGTTAAAATATGTTACTTAGATTTGAACACATTAGTTAGGTTAGAATACAATGACTTAGGTTAGAATACATTACTTAGGTTAGAAGACATTTCTTAAGTTAGAAGACATTCCTTGGGTTAAAATACATTAGTTAGGTTAGAATACTTAATAACTAGTTGAAGTATTGGAGCTCTTAATTTATAATCAAGTCTTGTCAGGCAAAATTCTAAAATTAGAGTTTTCGTATATTTACACACGAGCTAAACTAGCTGACAAATTCCAGAAGTCTGCAGCAAACAAATACCTTATATATTTCACACATCAACTTCAGTTTAAAGTAAAACAAACTCCCCGGACTTCAATAAATACTCACAAATCTATTTTCTTATTAATATTTTCCTAATAGAAATTGATTGAAGTTTTTAGGTTCTTAACGGCCTTACAGGTGAAAAATGAGACAGGGAATTCCCTGTCGGCCTGTCTCATTTGTCACCTGTAACGCCCACAAGAACTATGAAACTTCAATCAATCTATTATGCGGCTAATAAAAAATAGAGCAATATTCTTAATACTTTTAAGCTTTTTTTCTAAAATTTATTTGTTCTCTTAATGTTGATCGGATCAGTGAGTTCCAGCTGGGTGTTTGACGATGGCTGTAACCACAAAATATAAAACCTACTCTATATAAAACCTGATAAACCTAGCCCAGGTGCAGGTTCCAGACGCTGATCGTTTTGACTATTTAAATCTAGAATCCAGATTAGCAGGGATTAAGCCACGTAGACCCGGGAAGATTAAAATGCGTTATCAATTAGCGAGGAGGGAGAGAGAAGTAAATTGAATTCTACCAGGTTTAACAAGAACACATGTCACCTGCTGGAAGTCTGTAAATACAATCTTGCTATTTGATCAGGTCTCAGTTATATAGGGCTCTCCGAACTATGTACAGTATACCACTATTAAACACGGGCCCGCTTCTTCTTTATTTTACAAGATTGTGAAACTTCATGTTTGGTTGACATAGCTGATGCTTGTTCTTGCGTGATTATTTTAGGATTCTTCATGCCATTTCTCGTCGGTATTCTAGGTTTTACCATCGTTTACGCTTTACCGTCGTTTAAGCTGAAGTTACGGCACAAACAAGATTTTCGAAAGCTTCCAACTAAAAACTACTCGTTCTCATAGTACTCTTAACATTTTAGACCAATCAGCTTTTCATAGCATTCCGTCATCTACAAACAAATCCACTCTTAACAAATCCATCTTCTCAGAAAGATGTTCAGGGCAGTGCTGTGTGTTGTATTTCTTGTTCAAGTAATCCAAGGAGATACGGATACAAACCAGGCTGTTGAAGAGGAAGAGGACTTGGGACTGGGCGAAAAGTGGGCCATAACTGACGAAAACTTGGAGAAAACTGAACAAGAAATCTCCAATTTTGTCGTGTTTATTTGTTAGTATAAACTTTTTTGAGACTATCCAAGTTCTGCCGCCGCTACGTCTGCTGCATTGACACTAATAACTCTGTACTTCAGTACTTGTAACTTAAGAATATCCCAGATGTAAACTGGTGTGGGCACTGTAAGAGTTTTGCTCCATCGTGGAGGAAAATCGCGGAGAAACTAAATAATGATCCTAGCTCCAAAACCAAAGGTAAGAACTGTCTTGCACTAAGCAAGGGACTTTTGTGAAGAGGCAACTTATTTATGATGGTATTAAGAGCAGATTTTTTAAGAGCAGATTTTTTATGTGATTTAGATCAAACAGCCCCCACTGACAAAGAACCGCCGCTTAAGAACCGCTTAACAACCACTTAAAAGCCGCTTGAAAACCGCTAAGGAACTTAGACTAACATACTTGGTGCAGTTTTCAGCGCGCAGATAGGAGACAACAAGAATACACACAACAACCGCCACATCACAAGCTTCCCTTCCATCTTCTACATCCGCAAAGGAGAGTGGACTTTGTACAGTGGGATGAGAACGGAGGAGAACCTACTTACCTTTATCAAGTAAAACTCAATAACAGTAGTTAAATGAAGAACTAATTGATATGACTGAAATTAACATTGGAATAAACAAAGTCTATTGGGCCATAAGCATGTTTGGGTCGGGATAGACTTGACAATTGACAAATAAATGGATAGTCTGAAAAATAAACATAGACTTAACCTCTAGAAAGTACGAAGAGGATCCTACGATAGACATAACCGCAGATGAGCTCGAAGAATATTTGTCAGGTGAGGTATAAAGATATCAGAAAAAAAGTGCTCATTGTAGCTCAAAGAAAATTGAACAATTAGGAAGGTGGTGAGAAAGTTAGTAAGGGTCTGGTGTATACTAATACAATGAATTTTTTTATTCACCAAACCATCTATTGATAAATTTGAATGATGTATTGATTTACTGTTTTAGTTTGAAACAGGTATAAAATCAGCTGAATACGCATTCTGGCATCAAAACAAATAAACAATTTCAGTATCTGATGTAGCTGTGGTGGGTAAATTCTCTTCAGAGGATGACAACACAAAGTTTGAAAATCTCTCCTGGAAAATGCAGTTACCTGCAGCTGCCGTGATTGATGACAAAACGCGGAAAGATGGCATCTCAGTTTACTCAAATGTAGGTTAAGCAAAGAGTATCTTCATGATAAATACAACTGTCTCCAATTATTTAAGCGGTTCCTATCATCCAAGCAGAATAAGTGTACGTCGAGTCCGAAAGTCGGAATAACCTTTTTAAGTTTCAAAGCAACTCTATAAAAGGTAGTTTTGAGATGACTGAGAACGCCAGAAAAAACCCGTAAGACCTAGTCTATTTTTCTGTTGTCAATCCATACTATATTCTTACATTGCGCCAAGTTTCTTGAAGTTTGTTTAAACCGCATCAAACCAATTCTTTGTTTCGTGGCTTTATAAACGGAGATCCCAAACACTATCTCCGATAATTGGGCTAAGGTTAGTGACGAACGCTTATAATTGTTCGATTTGTAGGTATCGAACAAATGGTAGGACGTAGGTTGGATAAAGGGAAGGTTGTCATTATGCTATTATCCATGGCAGAAGAGATGATATACTCAAAAGATCGGGTCGAACTTGAAGATCGCTATTGTATTGTTTCAGCTTGAAGGGCGACCACACAGGGTCACACTCAGAGATCTAACAAATTGGGAAAAAGTTAAAAAGTTCATCGCTAAATGGAGACGTCCCCTGGTCATACCCTTTAATAGAGACAACCATGAGATGGTAGAACTAGATATTCTTTTTATTCTGAAAAGTGAATGCAATGGCTCCATGTCTAACTATGGAAAACAAACTTTTTTAAATTAAACAATTCAAAAACATTAAACAGCCATTTTTTTGGTACATTGCTATCAATGATGTGTCATCACTCTTAGTCTCTCATTATTTCTTGAATTATAGTGATTACGTCAGGTATTCGAGTTAGACGATGTAACGATGTCTGTCCTGCTTTTCCACGACAAAGACGAGGGTTATGAACAAAGACTAGAGACACTACGTAAGAAATTACCAAAATCTAATAGAGCCAATGCACACTGCAGAGATTGTTGCGAACTTGAAATTATATAATATTTAAAATCTGATCGACCAGTGAAGTATTAACAGGATGCGATTTAAAAATAGAGCTGCCTGGAAGACCTGAAAGATTAACATAGTTGTTCAGGCAAGGTTGCGAGGACGTACGGGGCCCGACACAACTTTGTGGAAATGGAAATGAGTAACGAGTACGTGAAAAGATTCTCCGGCTTCTTCAAGCTCAAGTCTGAAGATTTACCTGTCGCTTATATTATCGACACTAACAAGGATAAGAAAACTAAGGGCAAGATGTCATCAACTAAAGATTTGACAGAAAAAGGTAATTCAATTTAGCAGATTTTAACTGGGCGTTCAATAAGGATGCAGCGAACCAGATCAGAGCCTTCTAAATTTTACATTAGTCGAACAGTTTTTACGGAAAACTATGATGTTTTAGTTATACCTTAATCCTCCAATTAAAGTAAATTACCAACATAACACTAAAAACCTTTCATTGAAGACAACCTCCCGCCAGGAATAGCACAACTGATAGTTGACTACAGAGAAGGGGAGAGTGAGATGATAGCTCCCGATGATGCTGGGTCAGGAGGGACGGGAGGGGAGGGACAGGATGATCTGCCTGAAGATTGGGAGTCCAGACCTGTCAAGTATCTCACTAGTAAGAGAACAGGGTTTTGATGTACATCTAGGGTTCTTCCTTAAACGGTTTTTTATCTAAACACTGAGACTTGGATTGGTATATGTGGGTTCCCCGTTTCCAATTGTCAACGATGGTATAAGGTTAAAAAGGATTTATAGTGAATTTGCATTAAGATTGTTAAGAATTCTGAAAAGTTCACTATTGGAACCCCTGTAGGTATGTAACAATATAAACTTTTACAGTTTTACAAAGTCATATTCCAGGTGGTAATTTCCAGGACTACGCTCTCTCGCTGAGTTACGATGTGTTTGTCATGATATACAGGGACTCCTGCCCTCACTGCCAACAGATAAAACCAACTTGGAAACAACTCGCACAGAAGTTAGTTGCATCTTTTGGTCTTTTGAACCCTGTATCATCTTTCGAAACAAGTAGCATCTTTCGAACCAAGTAGCACCTTTTGAACCAAGTATCATCTTTCGAACCTAATAGCATATTTTGAACCTAAAAGCATCGTTTTACTTTTAAATAAACTCTTTCTAGTCCTCTTCTAAGAAATTTTCTGGCTTGACGGTGCCTCACACTAATACCTTTCCGCAAGGTACGAAACACATGATACGATCAAGGTTGCAGAAATGAAAAGCCAACACGTGAAGAATGTAACAGGACTGGAGATTGAGTATGTTCCCACTCTGATTCTGTATCCTCGAGGAGTAGATAACATCGCTCAAGTTAGTTAATTTGTCTTGTGTTGAATCTTAAACATTTTATCTACAATTGTCAGTCACTCAGTCCAGATTTTTTAATTTTAAAGCCTCAATTAGCTGAGAATTGATCCTAATGCCAATGGAATTATTCCTATCTATTCTACCTGCAATAACATTGATACAAAGGGGGGTTTAATGCAGTACTTTATTTTAGGGGATCCCTTACAGCGAGAAAGGGCGTACCTTGACCGACTTAGAGAAGTTTCTTGAAGAAAATATACCGACAAAAGAGACTGTAGAACAAGCCGAACTTAAAGATGAATTGTAGGAGATAGGAAGATTAAGATGATCATTTATAGCGATCCTTTATTGGACAAAACTTTCGATCAGATGGAAGCTTGCGCCTAATAGACTTCGCGTTTCGCGAATTGCACGTTCCTGATTTATTTCATATTTCTATGACAATTATCCTATGAACTTTATACTCTAGAAATTATATGATATTTGGTTGCGCCATTTCATTTTGTCACAAAGCTAGTGAACATTCAATTTATGTAAACTGCGTGTTTAACGATCATACTTACACGATTTTATGTCTTTTACATGCGGCATGCGCCATTTCATGTCCGTACGACATGCATTCGGATTTTGATAGGGAACTTTTAAACATAATCTCCCAAATTATAAAAAACGATTATCTGTAGGATGTTACAGAAATTTCTGCACACACTTTTTCTTGTTGCCTTGACAACACAAGAATACGACTACGACAAGCCCTCACAGCTACTCTTGGAGGTCACAGATCAGACATTCCCTGAAATCATTAGCTCCTCTCAATATTTCTTACTGGACTTTTGTAAGTACATTATACGGCACTCCAATCTCCATAGCTTATAAGGTAGGCTACACTTTTCATAATTTATATCCGGCGGCTTCTACCGTCCTACCGACCTCTACCTCCTGTCACCACAAGTTTCAAAAGTTTTTAGATTTAATCCCTGGATGGTTTGTGAATGTTGACTGACGAGTTTATATCTTCAGATATGTCACGAAAAGACATGGTTATACCGATGGATCCGACACATGCAAGGTCTACTTTTATAGTGGCAGAGAAACTGTCACACTTGAAGATGTTGAAGTTTGGTAAAATAGAAACTAAAGCTAATCCTGTTACAAGTCAGGAATTGAAAATAATACCGGCCGCTCATGCGACCAAGGTTCTATTCAAGAACGGCAAGGTTGTCGACATGGTTGACAGAAGTGAGTAAAATATTTTAATTCTGGTGCTAGGACCCGAGTGAATGTAAACAACAGACACCACCAAAAACTAATAATAAAATGAAAGCCCTGCACGTTTTTTTGCGCACATGAACTTCTATTCGCAAACACAAGAAAATTCGATGACAAGACTTACAGACCACCCAACAAAACAGCGACAACATGTACAACAGTATACTGCAGTAGTACAACAGTCAAAAGGAAAGAAATTTGTCTCAGGAGGGTTTTTTAAACAATTTCTTTTGCAGCCTCGAGAGATACATACAATCCTGCAGTACTGCAAAGCTGGATAGAAAAACGTGTAGTGGGTCCCATAGCAAGGGAGAAGGTAAGAAGTTGGCACATACATAGCAACATGACATAGCAACATGGAAGGCAAAGGGGGTGTCAATGGCAACAGAGAAGGTAAAACTAAAAGAGGAAGCGGGAGGATGAGGAGGGAGTGAAGGAGGTGATTAATTAGCTATCAAGTAACCAAGGGATCGGAATGTTACAGGTGTTGCAGCGTTACAGTTGTTAGAGAACGAACAATTGTTGTTGTACCGTTTCGATGGGATTACTTAACTCTCTCTTGATTAATTACAAGAATATTTTACCCACATTTAACACACATACACTATTCTTTTCGAACAATTTTGGACTGGCAAAGTCACAAAAAAGTCATGTTCTGCGAGCGATGGCTCCTTTAATTTCGACATTTTTTTTCGACATATCTTAAAAACATCAATCATAAGCGGCGATACCCTAATCTAACTCACTCCAACTTCCTCCACCCCTTTAACACCACCCTCTCCAGGCACCAGAACTATCTCTAGAGGAGGCAGCAGTACTGACTCTCACCACCCTCTCCAGGTACCAGAACTCTCTCTTGAGGAGGCAGCAGTACTGACTCTCACCACCCCCTCCAGGTACCAGAACTCTCTCTAGAGGAGTCAGCAGTACTAACTTTCACCACCCTCTCCCAGGTACCAGAACTCTCTCTAGAGGAGGCAGCAGTACNGAATCTCACCACCCTCTCCAGGTACCAGAACTCT
>JH153208.1:55131-97723 GCA_000226015.1 Mnemiopsis leidyi
AGGCAGCACGTACTGACTCTCACCACCCTCTCCAGGTACCAGAACTCTCTCTAGAGGAGGCAGCAGTACTGACTCTCACCACCCTCTCCAGGTACCAGAACTCTCTCTAGAGGAGGCAGCAGTACTGACTCTCACCACCCTCTCCAGGTACCAGAACTCTCTCTAGAGGAGGCAGCAGTACTGACTCTCACCACCCTCTCCAGGTACCAGAACTCTCTCTAGAGGAGGCAGCAGTACTGACTCTCACCACCCTCTCCAGGTACCAGAACTCTCTCTAGAGGAGGCAGCAGTACTGACTCTCACCACCCCCTCCCCACTCCTATCAGCTGCTTCTCTCAAGCTGACCCAGATAAGGTTTTATCAGCAGACAGGGGATGTGGAACACAACGGGAGAATACTGCTGGAGGGTGAAACCTACATCCTGAGAAATGTGAGTATTTTATGATGGTTTAATATTGTGGAGCAATAAGTAAAGAGCGTAAGAAACTATGCAAAAAATTGAAAAATTGTGCAAATTAAGTCTATGCTTATGGTTATGTTTCATAAACGAGACTACAAGAGAACGTGCCTTAAACTCATTTGCACTGAGACTGATCACCAACTTGCGCTTATCACGACCTATAGTCCTATAAGCTTAATTGAAGTATTGACAGAAGACAACATAATTGAAAGACTGCAGTTTATAGGAGAGACGACAGTGGAGGCATTAGAAGTTTCTGGAACTGAAGAAGAGATGGTAGAGAAGATATCCCACCTCAGTACACCCCTCCTCCAACACATCTCAGCAGCGGTACACAACTTCCTTCTACCTAGCTCACCTTCCTTATACTCTATATTTACTTATTTAACAATGAAAAGTAACAACCACACCTCCACTTTCCAAAAATATAGAAAGTTCTAGACATAAGTCGAGATGAAGAAACTGATACTTAAAAGTTGAATCCGTGCTAAAACGGCCCGCAACATTAGAAAACCTACCTCAATGTTACACCGACACGGTAAGGGTGTTGACAAGTAACAACTCAAGAATCGGGGTTCGTGACGTAAGTGGAAGAGGGGGAAAAGTCCGCGAGGTATGAGTCTATATAAAAGTCGGCTATTATATAACGGAGTGACCTCTTTTATTCTGGGTTCTCTATTTTGATCTTGAGGGGCTTGACTCCTGGGATTTAGGTCAAAAACGCCGACCGTTACACATTATCGGTCCGCGATATGTTATTGGTTCCGATAAAGACGAGGAAAGAGAGAAAAACCAACATGGAAGTGAAGTATTGCCCGACCCAATTTTTGTTGCGTTTGACTTGATATTGAATACCTGAGAATAAACGCCATAAAAACTTGTTTCCGTTGCATCCGTATAATGTAAAAGAAACAAGCACAACAATTACAGGTGCTTAATGAAGTGTATCTTAAAGAGCAGTGGGCACTGGGACTCTTGGTTTCTGGTTCTGTTGCAGAGCACAAATCTGTCTTCACAGTGTTTATATCTGCTCTAAAGGGGCTAAAAGAGATGATTCCAGAGGTTCAGGTAGGTTCTAAGTAGTAGTCGACACTTTAATTATGAGTAAAACATGATTACTATACCTGATCCCCATGCCTGATCACTATACATGATCGCTATACATGATCAGTATACATGATCACTATACTTGATCACTATACTTGATCACTATACATGATAAATATAATCAGGAATTAAGAGGAGTGTATCTGATAAAGAAGAAAACAGAGGGAGATAAAAGTGACACTGATGGTGGATTTGATATGGAAAGAGATCGCTTTGAAAGGCTCGTTAAACATCTCCAGATAGATGAAGATAGAAATGAGGGGCCGACTATCTTTCTGGTATGCGAACTGTTCAGCTATCTAACTCATTGCTTATGATATTATTCTCCTGCACTTTTTAATTTTAACAAATATCTAGGGCGTTAAAAATACAGAACAGATTCCATCAATGGTTATTATCGACAATTTTATATTACTGTGCCTCTTATTCCTGCAACTGATCACAAAAGGAAGTCACAATTAAGTCACAACGACGCATTCCCAGTTCAAGAGTAATGGTATGGGAAGAGGAATTGAACCAGACAGAGCAACTATGAAAACAGACCTTACGGAGCACAACATCAAATCTTTCTTTTTCGAACAAGTTCAGCAGAAACTCCTTGAAGACAAGATGGCCAAGAAACGCAAGGCAGTCAAACAGGGAGAAGCTATTCCCCTGAATTGGCGAGGTACATGTCGAGAATTTGATAGAACTGTCTGCATTCCATCTTTAAGCAGTGAGAGAGTAGGATCTTTTGGGTCTTCTTACACAAATATCTAAATATCTGACATTTTTTAGTACACTATACAAAAGGCTTAGCCAGGAAAGCGGGCCAACTGATCCTAAGTCCTGACTTAGTGTCCAATCGTCATTGCGTATTGCTTACGTGCACCAAAGGGTTCACCTTCATTTCGGAGAGACAATGTGACTAAGTTGAATGAACTTGAGAACAAAATAAGGTAAGCTAATTAGGTAAGTACTTAAGTAATGTGGGTCAGCTGGTGTGTGTCGAAAATCGAGAAAGTATGAAATACAGGTATTCAAGTTGACTTCAAGTAAAAACAGCATTTTTTATTATTAGAATCATCGATTATATCCATCATTATCATGGTCTTTTTTTTAATATATATCAACAATACATTAAGTAAAGTACTAAAGTAGCCTAAGTTTTTTAAATAATTTGCAGAACTCCATAATAAAAATTTTGAATATTTATGAATTTAAATTCTAAATCTGACCTTTCAACACACAACGCTGCCGAAGTAGCAGTAGAAATAATTTATGTTTTCTGATAACTTATAAAATATGCAGTATGCACGAACATGTTCGATTAAACAAAAATTTACGGACGTTACTGAATTAGTTTAAGTATAGTGTATAGCGTTAGTTCTTTATCGCCATCGATCAAAAAATCTGAAATAATCTTCAGATAAAAAGATCAAACACATAGTGAGAGACACTCTGCAAGATTGGATCACCGAAAGCAACGCTGATGTGCTCATCCTTATTTGCCATGGGACTCAATCTAGTTCCTTAACTAAGCTTCTCCTCTCTATCAGCAAGGTAAAACTAGAAATGTGCTGATTTTGTAATTTTATAATAGTTCAGCTGTATAATCTTACAATGGAAAGAAATATTTCGAATGAAAATCTGCTCCTAAAACAATATAGGTTTTAACATATAGCAGATGATCGCATCTACAACTAAATCAAATTTCCATACTAATACTAATTACGACATAAGAGTAAAGACTAAAGAGTATAGAACACAGGCAAAAAACTTACTTTGTCAAAAAAAAGAATGAACTATGTCTTGGCTCTCGCAAATACAAAAAACGCAGACTGTGACTGTCCGAGACCTTGGTGCTAAAGAAACAGAGCTATAGCTCTGTATAGGTAGCCGTATACTTCTAGATGTATCAGTCCCTCAACGGAAACGATCTGTCAGAAACTCAATTAATCTATATTTTCATATTATCATCTACCACATTTATTGGCCCCAGTATTACGTAAAGAAGCTGTTATGTTATTACAATGACAACGATATTATTTGATCTTAATAAACGCATCAGCTCCTTGGACCTAGACAAGCAGTTTGGTCCCCGTCAATTGCCGGGCTCCTCTAGGGCTACACGTTAATTGCCTTGCCCGGTTCCGCCAGGCTCCGCAAAAAAGAGTAGCGCGAACTCGGGGCCCAGCAATAATTGCTCCATGTCAGGTGTCACTATTTGCTAATCTACTATAAGTATATAGGCTACTTCAAATCTAAGCTTTTAGTTTACAATTAAAATATAAAATAGTGTAAATCCACAAAGCATCGAGCATAATTTTTTACCTTTTTAACCGATTTTAGAGATTTAAAAAGCGCTGTATGGAAAATGTTTCAATTTTTTGTATAAATTAGCATTCATAACAAACTTTCGGAAGCTTTTTGCATGGTTTGGAATCATCGATAAGCTAATTGTCACGAAAAGATTACCCATCACTTCTTTACTTAGTGAGTTAGCTTCAAGTTCAATCAAAAACTAATTCATTTACAATATGAATAATATACTTTTTACTAGGCAGTAAAAAACAATCAGAACGTTGCGTTTATTAACTCAGCATTATAATTGTTTATCATATAAATATGTAAATAAAATGAGAAAACATTTGATTGAGATGTTTATCTTCAGCTAGAAAAGCAGTACGGAGGTAGAATACAGTTCGGTAAAGTAAACACAGGTCTAAACGATCTGGACCTACCGGAGATTCCTACAGAGGGGTTTGTTAGGCTCCGGGGTCGCTCTGATGGCCAGGTAAGAATGTTTGTTAGGCTCCGGGGTCGCTCTGATGGCCAGGTAAGAATGTTTGTTAGACTGCGGGGTCGCTCTGATGGCCAGGTAAGAATGTTTGTTAGGCCCCGGGGTCGCTCTAAATGTTTGTTAGTTAGACTGCAGGGTCGCTCTGATGGCCAGGTAATAATTTGTTGGGGTGATCTGCGTCAGCTAAGCTTACAATATTTACTTATAGTTTTAGGTCACGATCAATCACGATAGCTCCTTAGTAGTTTTTCTTAGTTTTACAATGCTGCATTTCCAGTCGTTTCAAATTTCCTTCGAGTGTAGGTTGTGAATTCTGAATAGACTTTTTACATGACTGCACAAAACTAAAACTATAACTATAAGTACAAAGAGCTGGAACAGGAAAGAAAATGTGAAATCAATCAAAATACAAACACATCGCACCTTGCAGATATTGATGGAGATAATCAGTAACGTGCTCGACATCCAGGAGCTAACAGACTACATTTCTAGTTCCACTTCGGTCAGGTCTAAGGAGGAATTGTAGTGGAAAAGTGGTTTGGTGGTAGACATGGCCGTGTAGCGTCTAGGTGAGGGACTACCACTCAGCTCTCTGTATCTCTGTTATGTTGACTTCTCTGATCTCTATCCCTTCCTTTTCACCATTGCTGTGTCTAGTTGTTTTTGTGTTAGTTATATTGTTCTTGAATGGACGTCAGCATTTTTAGGGATCAGGAGGCTATTCCAAAGAATACTGATGTCCATTTCAACGATTTTAAAAGCTTACAAGCCGGTGAGGACAATTCAATATTGGATATAATTTTGAGTTGAATCAACAGGAGTAGCAGATAATGATATTTGATGAGGTCTTACTAGCTTTAGCTTCGAGATATCATCTAACCTCCATTACACTCCCAAAAGAATTTGTATCCAGACAGGATGTTGCAATGGATACTTTAGGCTTAGCGTTTTACCAGGGTATTTAATATGTTTCTTTTTCTATCTTAATGATAATCATTGTGGCGTTTTTTCTCAAATGTTTTGCAGAAAAAATACATTCACAAGAATATGTGAAATATCCTTAAAGTTAAATTTAAGTGAAATATTTCGATGGCGGAAAAACTCATTTGAATAAAATCGCATTTTTATTTTAAAGAAGTGTTCGTCGTTCAAGCATTACTAAAAACTGTAATCAATGATCAGATAAGTAAAAAGTTCTTTTAGTTACATAATCTAAGTTGAAAACGTACAAGTAAGAAAGTGCAGCGATTACAGTTTTATTTAACAACAAACATAAACCGTAACGCGTATAACTATATCGCTTTCAGATGTCCAGAAAGTTCACATTGGGCGATGCTTGTCTATAACTTTACGTATATAGTTTCATCAATAAGTTGGAATAAACGAAATGGCCGCATAAACTGCCTTCTTAGTAAGTTTATCCGGCGGACAATCGTTCGCCGCGAACCCTCGCGGTTCGGGTTAGTGTTACGGGCGTAAGTCGCGCCAGCCGCCATGCGTGGGTTTGCGGCGAACGATTATCCGCCGGATAAACTTGCAAAAAAGTTCAGAAATACGAGGATGACGGAGAGACGAGACTTTTTTTCAATCAAGCAAGAAAAGACACAAGCTTTTTTGAAGCGCGGCTCCATAGAAGAGCCTCATGTCAGAGGAAGAGAGTGAGGAACTACCTAGAGGATGTTAAGAAGCTATCTGATGACTTAGAGGAGTTGCAGTTACTATCGTAGTGCATCACACAGCCTTGGAAATATGTACTGTGTTTTTGATAATTTTTTGATCAAAATGAATGGCAATTCAAAGCCAAAAATCAAACTATTTTGACATGAAGTGGGGGGGGTCCCATCTGTGCGATGACATTTTTATTGCAATTTACCTCTACAATTTAGGGGGAGTTTGTACATGATGACAAATTATGACAAAGGGGGAGGAGGGTAAAAATGCCGAAAATTTGATGACGAATTATGTGAACGACCCCTAACTTAAACGGTGCCTGCGAGGGTTCGGTAGTCGGTACGTAGTTGGGGTTAGTCACCGCTATTCCACCAAGTAGAGTAGCGACCCGACCCATGACAGTTCACAAAACCAGGTCCTTGATCTGGAAAACTAGTGAGACTCAAGCTCTGTTGACAACACATTGGAAATGAGTTGCTACGAGTTGTCAAATTCAACTATTTAGAAGAAGAGAACTTCAAGGTTACTAGTTCGGAATCGAAAAAGATGTCAAGTTGAAGGTTACTAGTTCGGGATTGAGCTGCTAAAAGAATGAAGAAGATGTCAAGTTGAAGGTTACTAGTGCTATTGGAAGTGGGTAGCTACAGATCTAGAGGTCTTTAGTAGTACCGAGTCTTCTACACGTTCACGAAACCAGATCTTTTTTCTACAGAACTGAGACTTACAACCGGTTGACAACACTTCATCCTCATCGCAAGATGTCGCGTTAGATCAACTGTTAATAGACCGAACTCCCAGGGATTTCCTCAATAAACTTTCTGAGAAGAGCTATCATCAACAAAATTGATGATTACTTTTCACCCTTTTCAGCGTGAACCTTTTCCTGACTTGAACCTTTTCCTAATGTGCTTATATACAAGGAATTATGTTTGTGCAAATCTAGCCCCTTATTCTAAATTCTTGATGTGCCTATATGCACGAAATTATGTTCGTGCGAATCTAGCCCCTTATTCTAAATTCCTGATGTGCCTATATACATAAAGGAATAATGTTCGTGCAAATCTATCCCCTTATTCTAGATTCCTGATATGGCGATTTGCCTATATATTGTCCTATTTGGGCCCATTTTCCCTTAAATAAGAACGATACACAGATTGTTAACAATTCTTTTGAACAAGAACCTTTAATGCATGTCTATGGTGACTCCAGTTCGTCCATTGATCGTTGTCCCATTGGAGATAGTTTATAGTTAAACCTAGTTAAGATAATGGTTCTATGGGTTTCCTACAGTTGATACCTCAACGGCCTTTTTTCGGTAACACCCTTGATAAGGTTACCGTAGCAACAAGTTACGATAGTAACAAGCCTTGTAGTTCCTATAGGCCCTATAGTCCTTACAAGCCTTTGTAGTCCTTACTCCTCACTTTTAGACGCAAATAGTTCTCATATCAGTTGCAGGGCAATTTAGTTCATCACCGAAACTTTGACATCTTTTTATTACAAGCCAAAACTTTAAACTGTGTCCTAAAATAATTGCAATGTTCATCTAGCACTGAAGACGCAGACAGAATCCTCAAAATCATGACTAGATTTCTGCTCTTGGTTCTCGCAGCTGTGATGCTGCCTGAATCTCAAGCCGGGAGTCTTGCTGTGAGAGTAGAAAAAAGAGCGACCCCCCAAATACAGGGTTGGCCGTCATGGGAACAATACCACCGAGAGATCTTCAAAGACTTGAAGGACAAAAATCTGCACGGATTATTCTACAAACAGTCGGTACAAAACAACTTCGTGAATAGTAATGTCAGACCACTCTGTACCTCCAATAACTTCTACTCTAGCAACCAGGAGTCAGATCTGACGGATAAGAATTGTCTGATCGCGGAGATATCAGGAAGACTACGAAACATGCAGTACTACATCAGGGACCACTTCTCCGACTATAGCAGTGTGGACTGGAACTCGGAGGACGTGATTCAGCTCAGGTCCTACATGCTGATATGGATGTCCATCACTCCTTTAGACATCAAAACTGGAAGTTCTGATACAGAGATTGAAATTTCTGACGAAGACAGAGTTGAAATTGTCAGCTTGCTTCAGGGCAAAATTTACGGTCTTGTTCTGAACAATGATATAGCTGGGATTGAGGAAGAGTTAAGCAATACCCAGCTGCCAAGTTTGTCCCAAATGCGGCGATACATCAACACAGGTAGCCAAAGCTGCGCTGGAAAGACCTTCAGCTGGAACGACGATCTTGCGTGCTCCTGGGAAGCATTCCTGAGTGAACTATATCTGCTGATCAACACTCACAAGTCTAAGGACGACAAAGTGAAGAGACTGTCATTGTCATACGACTACAAGGAGAAACTGGAGATGCAGCAGCTGAAGAACATGTTTGATGGGGCTGTGTCAGAGGTGCAGGGCAGTTTGGAAGTGTTCAGTAACGAGCTGACCTCCGTCATGTTAACCAACTTTGACTCCATTGGAAATTACTTTGCAACACTCGCGGAATTTGACGGAGACATCGCAGCAGCTGACATAGGATACATACAGAGTGAACTGGAAAAGTATGACAATAAGCTCTATTCTTTGAATTGGGCTCTGCAGTACAATGCCGAGGAAATTAGCGAACTCGCTCTGATCAGCGCATCACTGGACGCAGCATTTGCTTGGGCGAAAACAGTGGCGGACATGGCCATAGGAATATTTAGTGCCATTGGCGGGAGTTTTGGTGAGATAAGTGCCGCTTTTGACTCCATGAACGATGCAACACAGAAAACACTGAATGCTGTAAGGGCTGGAAACCTAGCGGATCTTATCAGTGATGTTTCTAAGGACGCACAAACCATCTTTAACGGATTTGATGCGAATGAAGATTTTCTCACACTGACAGCTCAACTTGTTCGCCAGGAAGGAGGGGACCAGGTGATAGCAATGGAAGAGCTAGAGGGAATAAGGCAAGAGTTTTTAGAAAGGTACAACGCATACAGCCCTCAGGTAGGCAGTGACGACATAGCACGAATGGGGGCTAAATGGGAAACCATAATTGACCTCATTGATGAAATTTTCGCAGAGGTCACACATGCCGGTGCATCCGGTGCCAAGGGGATTGTCTATGCAGGAAACTACATCGAGCAGATGAAATTTGTCGTACCTCAAATCAGCGCTCTTCTGGAATCCCGATTTGACTTTCAGTTTGATTTAATGGATAGTCTTGCTGCCAACCTGAGAGCACAATTAGCTAGGTCCTCAGTCGAGGAACTGCGGGGTTCAATTGAGCATATTAGGGACAACATGGAAGATCCAAAGATAGCAACGACCCAAGCTGCTCTGAGCACCCTGGTAGTTTCGCGAATACACACAATGCAGGCCCTACACTTACACTGCAACATTCTGGAGTACGTCAACGCGGGCGAGGTCCCAAGTGATTGCGAGAACGCTATGAGAACGCTTTCTGAGGGGGACATAACCAATGCTATAATTTACCGACCTGAAACCTGTGTAACTAACACCAATGACGGTACATATGTAAGCATTCCAGTCACCAAGAGAGGAAGACAAGACGCGATAAACCTGCGGGATCTTTACAGCGGGAACTCCACCACTTTCAAGATCCCTGATGCTCAGTGGCTGGTGGATTACGGCTGGCTGACACCCAACGATGTCCGAGAGAAGGTGTTCTACGTGAAGGGATTTGAACTGTTCTTGGTAAGCGACAAGGACACTCACAGAAGCGTGCACATAGGAGTTGATATCACTCCCAGTGCCAGCGCTGTCTTGATAAAGGACGGTAACTCCCGTAGACTCTACGAGATCGTGTCTAGACAGGAGTACGAGTTCCGCTACAAAGAGAACGAGATGCCCTGCGACAAGATAGAGAATAACCCCCACCAATGGTGCGAAGATCTCGGAGACGTTTGTGTGGTCCGTGACGGGATCCTAGACAACGAGGTGGGAGTTTACCCATCCATTTTCTCTGAGTGGACCCTGCAGGTGCATGACCCAGACTGGAGCCGGATTCCTGAACTTCCAGAGTTCGTAGAGGTTGAAGAGACACTTTACCTCCAAGCTAAGGTGTTCCTGTGCAGCAAAACTCCCACTCAAAGACCGAACGTTCAAGTTCAGACCCCCTCACAGGACACAGATACAGGGGCGAGGTGTGGAACTGACAATTATTACAACCGCAAACAGCGAGCTTGGAAACCTTGTCCGTTCGGTTCTCGAGAAGCACTTGGTGGATACTACTGCGAAGCTAGTGAGTAACAACGGGTGTAAATTTAGGAACCTCAATTTTGATCTAACTCCAGTCTAGGAAAATATTTCCAAACAGTCAGACTTACAATGGTATCAAAAAATTCAGACTAGAAACGCTTTCATCATATAACATCATCACTACCTAAATAAATTTGTTGCATTTGTACTTGTAGCGCTGAAATGCTTTAATGGTCAGGGTATACAACAATGACCGTTACCTAACCTTCCAGGACCGTGCTGGAGACAGCTCCAGGACACAGGATCATACCCCAGTGGAGCTCAGATCACCCAACAGTCGGTCCAGAACGAGGAGCAATGTCTCGACCTCTGTGAGGAGAGATCGGACTGCAAAGCAGCAGTTCTCAACCCCTCCGGACATTGCCATCTTCTGAACACAGACCAGATTGAGGGACGAAGCGGCTGGAAAGCAGCAGTAAAGTATCAGTGTCCAGGTTGGTGAGAGTGAAGACGGTGACCGTGATGTTTTGGGAGCCAACTTGGGGGGGTGGGCGGCTGCTAACTAGATTTTCTGATTTTCTTGATCCCGATTACGAAAAAAGCAACTTTCTTTATCTGGATCAAGTTATTTGGTATGTAACTGCAAAATACCCGAGCACCCTGAAAAAGCTAATGCAGAAACTGACTAACTTAAACTCTGAAATGCGACACTATCTCGCAGAGTGGTCAGAAACCCGAAGACACATGGTACACGATGAGCTAGTTCCCATGGACTTCACCACCAACACACTCCAAATCAGAACAGACAACCACTCCGAAAAGCCGTGGCTGAAGTGGATCTTCGTGCAATTCTTCGAGAGTCCTGACGTGAGTTTCGGGGGTTTCAGGATAGACTTGGGATCCAACCCTCCCTCCTGGGAGATCATGAACTGTAACAGCGCTCAGCGCTTCTCAGAGAGTCTCCCGGCTAGCAGCTCTCGGATCTGGACAGTCGGTTGGGACGCAGATAACTACAGGTATGGGAAGACTTAACTTAGACTTAGAGTGGGGAGGGAGTAGAACCTGGGCCGAAAATAAGGAGTTGAGGAGGCATATTCGGGTCGCTACACCACTTGCTGATTTTTGTTTTTATACTATTTTAATAATGAATAAAGTTTCTTATGGTGTATTCGAAACATTCCCAACCAACACACGACACACCTCACCCCAAGGTTTACTGTTTTCGCTGATGGAGTGAAGGTCGTGGAGCACACTCTCTCGGATCAGGGTTGTCGATACAGCAGCTGGAGGGACTACTCCAAAACTGTGAAATATGTAGCTTTCTTCATCATGGACTTTGAGTCTGACTACTACAGGCCGGGAGACTGTGAGTAAATTTTGTAAAACTAGTTTGGTTAACTTTAAGCTAGCCTGTAGCAGCTGCTGTAACTTTAGATGGTATTTTCAGAAGGGAAATTTGACATCTTATTGAATAAATCAATAAACTTGAAGGTAGACTAGATGAAAAGATTAATCATATTGAAATCTTTTTATTTTCAGTGACTAACAGGACCTAGACCAACAAATGTGAAATGAACCTGTTCAAATTGTCCTCAAATCAGGTAATGTTAAACTGACCATCACTATCAGGAAAACTAGAAAGTCCCTAATTCTGATAGTCTAACGTCTTGAACCATCTTCGAACTTAAACACTAAGCGAGTAAACGGTAAAGCTGTTATCCAAAACTGCTTCAGACTGAGTAGAATTATTGAAATGTAATGTAATATAACTGAATTTGAATAAGTTATGCCGATACATTTCAGGCGAGGCAAGGTACACAAGAGGGCTGCAATAGAGCATTGGTATTCTAACAGTAACAGTAACAAGAACAATAACATAATTTGGGTCAAAATTTGTTTATGGGTTTTACTTTTTAGAAAGAGAATTTAATAGTATGTATTTAGCAGAAAATTTTATTGTGATGAATGTCAACAATTTACAATTTATACTTATAGTTTTAAATTTGTCTCACCCTGATTAACAAATGGAAGTATTTTCTAATACAACTTGAAGTTGAACTTGAAGTTCAACAAGTGCAAATAAGAAGAATTGCAAGTTTCAGAGAAAACTGTCGATATAGATAATTTGTAAAATAGCCAAGGCGCGGCGATTCGTTGCCAATAATCAACGAAAGCAGAAAGAAACTGGTGCGATACCATCAATTAACGGTTCACTTTAAGGAATTCATCTTGAAAAAAAAGAACTAATTGGACGAACATTTTTTGTGAACAAGGCACAATA
The DNA here is from genome assembly GCA_000226015.1 of Mnemiopsis leidyi. Classification (NCBI taxonomy): domain Eukaryota; kingdom Metazoa; phylum Ctenophora; class Tentaculata; order Lobata; family Bolinopsidae; genus Mnemiopsis; species Mnemiopsis leidyi. Next base: position 67,642 of record JH153208.1, read on the forward strand.
GCCTGACACGGGATATAACAACTAAACATATAAGTATAACTATAAGTATAACAACTAAATTCAAAATTTCTTGGGAGTCTGACTCTGAATTGACATGACCTAAGCTTGTCTCACGTTGTGACCCTTCGCGCGCGCCGGAGGCTGCCGCTGGCGCTTCGCGGCAGCAGGGCTAGGCAACGTGTAGCAAACCTAAGCTAAGTATGAGTATAACTACAAAATTGTAGGTTGATTGTGATAACCTACTGTCGCGGCCATCACGCGCTCTCAGGCATTTCTGGCCTGGCAATTCTACTTCTAGACGCGCATCGCCCGTTGACTACAAAATTGCAAGTACAACTACAAACTACAAAGAGCTGAAAGTAAAATCTTAATAAACTAAAAAACATTTCGCACCTCAGATATCGATGCAGAGATTCAGATAATCAGTAGCACGACATCCAGGAGCTAACGAACTACATTTCTAGTTCCACTTCGGGATCTGGTCTAACTCTAAGGAGGAACTGTAGTCTCGAGTTGTGGTTTGGTGGTAGACATCGCCGTGTAGCGTCTAGGTGAGGGACTACCAGCTCTCTGTAGCTCTGTGATTTTGACTTCTCTGATATCCATTCCTTCCTTTTCACCATTGCTGTGTCTAGTTGTTTTTGTGTTAGTTATGTTGTTTTAAAATCAGAATGGACGTCAGAATTTTTTGGGATCAGGAGTCAGCATTTTTTTCTATTATTTGACTGCGATTAACCATTAGTATTTCCAATTAAGAATAAAATTTGACTTCAAGAAACGATGTCATGTGGTGTAAGAGATTTCCGACTTCTAGTCCTACGGCCTCCCAAAAAATTCTGATGTCCATTTCGAAGTTTTTAAAAGCTTACAAGGTGGTGACGACAAATTCAATATTCGATATCATTATCAATTAAGAGTTTCAGTATCAGCTGCGTTTCAAAATCGAGAGCTGATATTTGAAGAGGCTGTTTCAGCTTTGCCTTCAGCTTCTTGAGCAGATTTTTGTTGAAGAGATTATATCCGTCTAAGCTGCGAGAGTCGGGTATTACCGCCACAAAATTGTTGATCTTTAATCGACCTTGATTTGTATTTCTGGAAAAAATTCTGGTTCCGATTTTAATGGTTAATTGTTATGGAGTCGTGGTTTAAACAGGTTAATCTCAGTTCATTTCGGGAATCTAGAATTCATATGGTATAGGTGCACTGCGCAGGTACTGAGACCTGCTGTAAATTTTGGCATTGAATTTGGATTTATAATTCTGGAGATAAGTTATACTGAGCAATTTTTGAATAATCATAAGCATTTTTTGAATAATCATATTCATAATAACGTTGAACAATTATAATGAGATAGTTATTGCTTATCAATCAATCAATATGTTAAAAATATCATTATCCCCACCCAAAACTTGAGATAAATAGGTTTATCCAGCAGCTTATAGTGCAAGTATATAATTCTAGGCTACAACAAGGTAAAATGTTGATAAAAATCGTAATAAAAACAGATGTTAACTTTGCAGCCGACGAGGTTTAGTTTGACCTCCATTACACTGCCAAAAATATTGTATCCAGACAGGATGTTAGAATAGATAGCTTTAGCTTTTCAGGGTACTGAATATGTTTCTTTTCCTATCTTAAAGTTAATCGTTGAGGCGTTTTTCTCAAATGTGTGGCAGAAAAAATACGTTTACAACAATAAGTGAAATATCCTAAAAGCAAAATTTAGGTAAAAATATTTCGATGGCGGAATATTTCATTTGAAGAAATCGCATTCTAGTCTTAAAGGAAGTAAATCGTTCGTCGTCCAAGCATTACCAAAAATAGGTAATCAAATAAGTAAAAAGGTCTTTAAGTTACACAATCTAACTCTAAGTTACATAACCTAACAAGTGAGAAAGTGCAGTAACAGTTCTTTGTTCAACAACAAACACTAACGTATATCGATTATCGCTTTCATCCAGGAAATTTACATAGGGCGATTATACTGGATTATATCGTTTAATTAATTGGTCGGAATAAAAGAAATTCAGCAATACGAGGATGAAGGAGAGACGAGACTATTTCCCAAACAGGCAAGAAAAGACACAAGGAGTTATCTCATCATCGTCAAGGGATAGGGAAACAATTGTACCTCGCTTTATCTGATTGATTTCTGGACCTGAAGGCGAGATGAAATGAAACTATGGAATATTTCAACTTATACAATTAATATATTTAATAACACCACAAAGTATTACTCTAACCCCCCCCCCCTCGAGGAATAATGTGAAAATAATCTTGATCTCGAACTAACTAATATAAATGAAACACGGGGTCCACTAACCTAGGTCCGTGTCAAAAGTTTGAGATATTTCCTGGAGTACTTTGTCTTTCTTAACTCGTCTCCAAGTAGTCAGAACCCCAGTCGCTGTATCGATCTGAGAAGACAGATTACAATATTAAATGGTTATTATAGAACCAGTCTGCTATCATGAAATTCCTACTAACTAACAATTTGAAATGCAAAATTTGCAACACACACAATTAATAACTTGTAAGCATGTTTCAATAATGCACAACTAAAGTGAAATCAAGAAGCAGACTCTCTATACATACGGGTCGAGGGGGTGCTATAGTCAGCACTACAACGTTCAACTGCTCAAACTGTTCAGCTAGAACACTAAGGAACTCCCTGGTATCCATAGCTTTGTGCACTGTGTTTATCACTAGCAGTTTTAGATCCGATTTTGACGTCAGGAAATCTTCACATCTGTCTATCAGTTCCTCGTCTACTGTACCTGCAGCGGTGCGACACTTTAGTAACTATAGTAACTTTGTTAGCTTTAGTAACCTTAGTAACTGTAGTAACTTGAGTAACTATAGTAACTTTAGTAACTTTAGTAACTTTAGTTACTATAGTAACTTTAGTAACTTTAGTAACTTTAGTAACTTTAGTAACTATAGTAACTTTAGAAACTAACTTTAGTAACTTAAGTAACTTTTGGTAACTTTGGTAACTTTAGTAACTTGAGTAACTTTAGTAACTTGAGTAACTTTAGTAACTTTAGTAACTTTATAAGTTAAGTTTGAAATTAGGTTAGTAACTTAAGATCGCATCTCTTATATCTAGTCTTGTTACTTGTAGATACAGAACCTATCTCCAGTAAAAACAATTTTTGGAGATTGGAGAAAAGGTCACTTGAATTGGCGGAGAGCACATAGTGAAGAAATTGCAAGTTGATAACCTACTGTGGCGGCCATCACGTGTTCTCACGCATTTGTGGCCCGCGGGTGACATAATTCCAAGAAATTCTAGATGCGCCTCGCCCGTTAATGAAGAAACAGTGATGGAAAATGGTTATGGGATGCACCAAACATTGATATAAGTTAGCCCACAAAAAGGACGAACCTGTAATTGTTTTGAACTGATAAAAGTCGATATCAGAATGAGAAGAGACAGTGGCGAGCTCTGGAGACACCACCATGACAGGAAGAGAGAGGTTCACCCAGACGTCCACCATCTGCTTCATGATGGAGTTCTTGGTGGAGGTGTCTCCACCGTGCACCAGGATGTAACTCGGCTGGGTCACGTTTATGTTCAGGAACTTGGACTCTCCTGAATCAAACAGTTAAGAGAGGACTAAAAACAGAGAGGATGTGGGTAACAATTGAATCAAAGTTTGATCTGAATCCAAGTCCTATAAGTCAAGAATATAATTATATTATAGTTTATAGTTAAGAGAGAAAAACAGCCAAGCGCATTTGTCCAACAGACCTGATACACCAATACTGCAGGGTTTTCTCTGAGAAGAAGTGAAGAAAGTCGTATAGTGGTCCTCTTCTTCTTCTTCTTCCTCCTGATCTTCAACGGCCTCCTCTTCTGCCTCATCAACAGCCTCCTCTTCTGCCTCGTCAGCGGCCTCCTCTTCTGCCTCGTCAGCGGCCGACTCAGAAGATAATTTCAACTCGGTGAAGGTCTCAACAAGAGTCTCCTCCTTCATTCCAGTCGCACTTAACTCGGAAACATTGTCTACCAGGACTCCAGAAGAGCGACTGGACATGGAACCCAGCCCAGCTGACAACTCCGAGTCTGATTTAGCACAGAGAACATAGTCGGACTCCGAGGACGAGCGAGCCGGGGTCCGGGAGAAGTTTTGATCTGGTGAGTTCGTTGAAGTGGGGGAGGTTTGACGGGGAGAATTAGATAGCAGTGGGAGTTTCGGAACCGGAGTGGCTTCAGGAGAAGTGACTTCCACAGTGCCTGAGCTTGGCTCCGTGGATGACTCGACATTTTGAGGGCCTGATTTCGCTGAGGAAGTTTCTGGCGAAGATTCTAAAACTTGAGCGTCTAGCAGAGGGGCATCTGAGACAGGTCCGGTAGAGTGAGAATCTGTTTTCTCTCTTTCTCCATCATCCGGCGTGGGAGCGTCTTCAGCCGAATCTTTAACGGAAAAATCTTCGCTAGACTGTGGCTGTGCTAACGATACATCAGGCTCTGAAACACGTGGACTGTCTGTGTATGCCTGAGGAGTAGGCTGACTGGCGCCCTGTCCCTCCGCTAAAGAAGTAGACTGACTGAGAATATCTCCTGTATCGTTTTGCTCATCTATAACGTCTACCTGATCTGAGTCGACGGGAGGGCTGTACAGCATGTCTTCAAAGTTCGTATACAGCGAGTTAGATTTTTGAGGTTGTTTGACAGGATGAGCAGTTTGATTAGAGTCTGTGTTTGACTGTGCTGTTTCAGTCGATGTGATGTTTCCGTTTGTCATGTGATCAGACGTGGGAGGTGGTACAATAACCGGGGCTGGCAGCGATATTGGGGCAGTCACTTCGTGAGGAACAGAACTGACAGTCTCTGAAGGTGCTATTACAACTGGTGTGACATTTTCTGAGTGAGCTGAAGCCGCACCAGCGAGACTAGGTTCGGCGGGAGTAGTTCCGGGTGTCCTACTAGAGTCTGGTAAGAGGGAGGGCTGGGGAGGGGTCGTTGCAGCTGGTGTCTTGGTCTCCGTGACGACGGGAGCAGTCGGCCCGGTAACAAGAGGTTCAGTTGAAGAAGGAGGTCGGGTAGTTGGTGGGGCGTTGGGAGGAGTGGTAAAGTGGGAAGGTGGCACGAAGACTCGTTGTGTCGGCAGGTTCAGAGCTACGTTAATTGTCCTCTTTCCCCTTGGTAACGTTTTTACTTCCGTCAAGAATATCCTGAAAGAAAAGCGAAAATGTATTTCGGATTTAGGGCTTAGACGATAGGATAACCACCAAACTAAATAGTTATTCCTAGCATAGTCAAATTTTGGAACGAAATAATTCAAGCACAAAACATCAAACGAATAATAATGTTAAATGCTACTTTAAAACATGAAATCTTACCTTGGCCTAGATTTGAGACACTTATAAAACTCTTTGGTTAGATTCGCTGTGTCGACAGATCCGCCCACCTACAGAAAATGATCAACTAGTAGAAAATATTACGCATCGAGATCTATAATCCGGGGGTATTACACGATGAAGTATTTGATGAAGAGTTAAAAGAGCCGATCTGAATAGTTAGAAAAAGAACTTAGAGACAGGCAACATGATCTGAAAGGCATTTTCAATCACAACTCCGTCTTTTATTTTGTATTTTCCAAAGGTATTAAGAAGATGAAATATTGAACTGTGAAAAAATATATATAAAAAAACCTACGTTGAATTCTTTGGCGAACATTTTGACGAGATCAGTGATAGGGACGGCTGCTACAGAGCCACTACACACTGTCTCTCGAACTTTGTTATACGTCCAGTGTTCGGGAGAACCCTTCGGTAGGTCTGGTGGGTGGTGGGGTTAGAGTTTGTTTTCTTTGGTAGGTCTAGTGGTTGATGGGGATAGAGTTTGTTTTGTTCGGTAGGTCTGGTGGGTGGTGGGGTTAGAGTTTGTTTTGTTCGGTAGATCTGGTGGGTGGTGGGGTTAGAGTTTGTTTTGTTTGGTAGGTCTGGTGGGTGGTGGGGTTAAAGTTTGCTTTTTCGGTAGGTCTGGTGGGTGATGAGGTTAGAGTTTGTTTTGTTTGGTATGTCTGGTGGGTGGTGGGGTTAGAGTTTGTTTTGCTCGGTAGGTCTGGTGGGTGGTGACTGGTTGGGTAAGTTTTGTTTGTAACTACTATTCAAACAAAAAATGGGAATCTTATGGTTAAAATAAGCGCCAGTTATACCCGTAACATGAACAATGTAACCAGATTTGTAGTAACAGAAATATCTTACCCGGGATAACGGCAGGAATCCGCTCCAGGATCTCCCAAGAGTACCCGTTAGGAGCTATCATGTTGAACATGTTGGGAGGGAGGTTCTGATTATGTTGGGTGGAAGAAACTCCGTTGACAGGTACTGTAGAGGGAGTGGAGGAGGAGGGGGCGGTTCTTCCTGTCGCTGATAGTGGGGGTGTATCATGCTGGGACTGTCTTGTTGTGGAGGGGATGGAGTCCATAGTTGGGGGTCTCGTAGCGGAGTTTGGCGCTCTGGTGGAGTTGGGGATTCTGGGGGAGGGAGAAGATCTGGGAGCTCTTGGAGAAGAGTTAGGGACTCTCGTAGAAGGAGAAGAGTTTGTGTCAGGTGGTCGAGTAAGAGTCCCTGAGTTCGGTTGCCTGACAGAGCCGTTACTTGAGTTGAGTGTACTGTCGGGTGTGGTAGAGTTAAGCATGTCTTCAAACTGAGATACAGGTTGCACACTACCTGGAAAGTTAGGAGGTATGGTGGACGGAGGAAGTTCCGAGTTTGGAGGTCGAGTTATTGACGGTGAGCGAGAGTTAGGGAGCCGGAGACTACCAGAACCTAGGCTCACACCACTTGCTGGGGTGTTGGATATTGTAAATGTGGGTACGTAGTTGGAGACATTTGCAGGATCTGACGCAGGAGGACGAGTTATTGAACCGTTTGCAGAGGCGGAAGCTGGACTAGACGATGTTGTCGTCCTTGTCTCCTCCTTCTGAACAGGTTTGTCAGAAGACACAGACTCAGTATCCGAGTAGCCAGGTGGAGGACCGGCTATGTTGGAAACTACCGGACTAAGTATGCTGTGTTGGTGACGCTTTGCGGTTGGGTTGTAGCTGCTGTCGAACATGCTCAGCTCCGCGGAAGTGTCGAAACTGATAGATATAGGTGTTGTGGGCGGAGGTGTCTTGTAAGCGGTTTCTGGGGCCGCTGTTGTAAGAGGTTTGTTCGTTTGGAACAAGTCTAGTTCAGAGGACAGGCGTCCGGGTGAAGTTGTAGGGGATTTTTGGGGGGATTTCTCTTTAGTCTTCTGAAATGTTTTAGAACTTTAGAAGTACAGAACTTTAGAAGTACAGAACTAAGTTTCAAGGATCTAAAGAACAATATATATTATACAGTTCATTTGAATAGTAATTCAGCTCAAATATTGATACAGATTATATTAGCACAGGATTCCTTTGAGGAAGCATTTAACAGCTGTTCGCATCAATGTAAATGATGGAATGAAACAAGCACAAAATATCCAAATTACCTTAGAGTCAGCGAAAGCCGATCGAATTCCCTCCAGAACAGTTTTGTGAATCTGCGCGATTTTGTCGACGGGCCCAGTGACAGATATGTTGTCATTTTCGTACGGAGTGAAGTTAATACTCGAACCGGGGAATGCTGAAATAACATTGATTCTTCAGTTTTTAAAAAACTGTTGTGTTAGCCTTAAAGATTGAAGCAATTATCATTTTTCACAAGATCTTATTATGTTTTCCAGTGCCTTGGTAGTTAGAAATTCTGATTTATTTATCTCGGCAACAGATAGATGTGGCTCCAAAAATTTGCTAAGCACCATTCAGCTATACACTCTAACGTCAAATGAAAAAACAGTCTTAGACAGACTATATATAAGTCGAATACAGACTATCTATATATAAGTCGAATACAAGCTGAGTTTTAACGAACCATGAATAAGCTTCTCCACGATTTCTCTATTTCGATACACGAATCCATTTTCTTGGGGAGTCATAGAAATTAACTTGGTAATAACTTGAACAGGATGACTCGGTACGTTTGATGAAGGAGCAGGTTGAGAGTCTGATGGGCTTGACGAGGGTGGTGGCTTGATCTCCTCAGAAATCTTGGACTGTTGATCGCTCGGAGAGGAGGCCACCTGAGCCATCGTCTTTACGGGAGGAGGCGATTTTACAGACGGTTTACCCTGAAAGTTTGGGAGTACAACTACAGCCGCATTCAGGTAGAATTTGTCAGAGAGGAAACTATTAAGTTAACATGTGCAGACTGCCTGACTGCAGCATAACCAACATGCACTAACTGAGGCAGTGCTTAATACAATTTTTCCGTGTATAGTTATTGATTGGCCAAAGAGAAACTGCCAAAATTCGTTACATAAAGCTGTGTGGGAAAGAAATTCTGGCAGTCAAATACAATGTGCGATTAATAAATTCTAACAATAACAAGAAACAAAGTCTTGATAAGATGGATGAACAAAAGGGTAATTCTTACATGCATTAATTGGGCTATTGATGGGATAAGATTTAAAAAAAGAAAGAAGTAGGCTTGCGAAACAAAAAAGAGAAAGCAGGCTTGCGAGAAAAAGAAAAAGAGGAAGCAGGCTTGCGAAGTTGTAAAATTAAATGCGACACGCACTGCCAACCTTCTCAACATAAACCTTGTCATGTAGAATTATCATCTCCTGGATCTTCACTTTCGCTGCCTTCACATCTGCTGTCTTCCCGCTCAGGATCAGACTCGAGTCTGTCTGGATCAACTCCAAGTCGGGGTAGCCTGGAGGAGTTGTAGATCAGTTTCATCCTGGTTTAATATAGGTAATTCAATAGGTTTATCAGAATATGTAAATAAGATACAGAATTGCATTTATACCGCTCTCTAAACCACGGTAGATAAGACTTGGATTTGCGAACAAAGGTTTACTATAACTTAAGAGTAAACTATTCTTATATTTCATTTTAACCAGCTTCCCAGCTTCAACTTGTGAAAGTTCAGAACTGGCATTCTAAAATTACACTGGAATCGAAGAGTCCAACGAGCTGAAGGCTCAATTGGGTTTAACTTCAAAGACGTCAAGTTTAAAGAGGAAAAAGCTAAAAAAAAGTGTTAATGTTCAAAGAGATAAACTTTGAAAGGTTCAAAAAGAGATAAAGGTTCAGTAATCTCCAGTTCAAACCTTTGACGACACTCTGGACGAGGTAGAGGTTCCTCCTGGCCAGCTCTAACTGTCTTTCAGACAGGTTGTTGAGAGGGGACTGGTAAAGTTTCTCTGGTGTTGTTATTCCCTGTACAATGGGAATATTATAAAATGTAGGAAACTTACAATTACAGATTTAAAGGAGTTCGTTATATCGACCAGTAAGATTTACAACATGTAAAGGATGAGTAGAAAAGATGAGTCGATAATTGAAAGAGACATAAAAATAATTTTGAGGCAAAGATAACACACACAGTCAGTCAATAACGGACAGTCATTTCTGGCAGTGCGGTATAAACTTAGGTTGCGCTGTTTTAAATTTTATTTTTGGATATACTCGAAACTTCAACCTTCAAATATCTATACTACACGGCTAGGCTGCCGACTTCCAGCCACGAAGTTGCTGCTTTGAAGAAAGAGAATGAAAATATTAATTAATATTAATTAATTAATTAATTAATATTAATTAATTAATTAATTAATATTAATTAATAACTTCTGTCATTTGCGATATGTCACCGGACTGTCCGCTATAGACAGCGTGTCACAAAATTGTTTTTACTTTCTTACCTTTTAGCAAGGTCAGCAAAGGTTTAACGGAAAATAAAAGAGTTGCACGTATTTGTCAGCGGATTTTGATCAAAAACCAACCTTTGTTTTTCATTATTTTGTGACACACATTATTATAAGACTGTTTAAATTAATTTTTTAATCAAACATACTTCATTAGGCTTGTCATGACAGAGGAAGGCGAGAAAGATAAAATTGTTAAGTAACAACACGGTACACTTAAGCACAGTAGCTGCAATACCGAGAGATTGTACTCTAATCGGATATTCGGCCTTGGTATAGATTTACGAAAATCAGTCATTATCACAAATCAGTTTTCAGTTGCATTGACATTTATCATCCTCCTGCTGTTAAACTCACGAATAACAAGACCAAATGGTACAGTGCAGATTGAAGCAAATTCCAAAGGAAAAGCATATGCCTGATCACGCGTTCCTAGGTTTAAAGAAAGACAGTGCTGACTGCTCCTCCATAAGAAAAGTTTAATGAATGAAGTTTCCATAATTTTAGTACATCGAATCATGAAGACCATGATTGCATGATCAGGACTTGCTGGTGTTTGACATCCCGATTAATTACTCAGCTAGCAGTAGCATTACAGTACAAAGAACACAGGTGATCAAAACAGAGACAACCTCGGTACGTTATACGTACACCAACCTTGCCAATGTCGAACTTGGAAGCTCCAGAAACCTCACAAGGTTGGATCTTGATGGTCTCTAGCGGTCTGTCGTCAAGCTTGTCCAGTAGAGTGTAGACCTTGGTAGGCAGGGGCTCCCCACTTTGGAGAATTAGCTAGGGAGGCAGGAACATTGTTAGAATTAATATAAGTGAAAATGTCTCTCTTTAGCTACATTGGATCGTCAAAATAGATTGAACTATCTAATTTATACAAGTGTTTAGTTTTATTTGTATCTGGCCAAATTTGGGTTTTCTAGCTTTAACGGGAATATAAGAAGATTAATTAGCTAATAAGGATATTAAATGTCCGATATCATATAAAATGAGCGGTTCCTCATAACAAAAATGATGTAAACTATGATCTGATTTACTGGAGAAAACGTGTCACAAGAAAAGGAAAGTATTGCAATCAAAGAGAAAGAACAAAGTTGGTGCTTTCCATCAAACAAGGAGTGGCAAGGTGAGTTAGGGGCCTCTTTTTGCTCTTATGTACATTGTACAAAAATGTGTGTAGTTACCATGACAACTGTGTAGAACGTCATGTTGCACAGGTGTGTAGAAGTTACATATCATGTGACCAAAAATGGAGAATCTTTGTACTTGAATGTAAGTTTTGCCACCACAAGACCAATAATTGTAAATGTAATGACATAATACATGGTGGTTATAATCTTTAAGAGGAAGTTACGCTTCCAAAGTTTTCGCGTCACTATCAGGATCAAATACTTTCTTGATAACAACCTCTTTGAAAACAACTGATAACAACTGGTCAAATGAGCAAAAGAAGCAGGGAATCAAACTAATTCCTGTTTCCAAAAATTGTGGAGTGTGGACGTCCCTAACTCTGATTTCTTAACCAGGTGAAGATATATAAAAACATCACTTTCTGGACCAAACCGAAGTTGTGAACTTAGGAAGACTTCAGTGCAACACACAAGAGCAGACCCGTATACTTTGACGTGAAGTTTCTCTGAAGTGACAAAATCTGACAAGTGCAAGTCAGGTGACTGGAAGATCCATCACTGTTCCTTTTAGCACCATGTACATATTGATATTTGATAAGCCATGAACGTAAGGGTCATGTAAAACACCACTTATAACGACTTGTTAGTACAGCACTATGATGGGAGGGCAACAAACTCATCAGCAAAGCACGAATATCGCGGTATCACTAGCGGCAACGATGTAAGTAATGAGTATTGAGTATCTCCTTGAAAATTGAGACATTCCCACAACCAGTGTTAGTGTTGATGAGCACATTCCTGGCTAGCTTTGTCAGCGGAATATCAAGAACCAGGCTTGAACAAGGTAGAAACTGGTTCTAATTGGCTGGCTCCTAAATCAGTGCTGTTTGATTTATCACACAGTCTCAACTTATATCTTTAGTAAGTCAAGCCGACAGTCAACTGTAAAGCTTAAATCTGTTGACAACCCTAGGGCGCAGAACTGAAAGTTCTGAAAGTACAAAGCTTCACGCAAACCCTAACCCCAGCAATTAACTGATGAAGATGTAGTACATGAAGATGTAGTACATTGTAAATATTTTTGTGAATAACCACCTGTTTCACTTGTCGACTTGCTACTAGAAGCAGAAGAAAATTTATACTTTCATTTATCTGTTAATTCACGTCATGCGTAAAACAACGCTTCTCTTACCTGTGAAGTATATAACTTCGCAGCTAAATAACAGCAAACCATCTTCCTGTTTCAATTCTACAACCGCGAAGTCAAAAAGAGCTCATAAATGTCAATCTGAAATATACCATACGGCCAATATACACCGGATGAATCGTTAAGTTACAAACAGCTCAATCTCAGATATAAATTCTACAATTCTACAAATTAAGAATAGGGTGCAGGACAGAGGGACAACTATCTGGTGGCGGATACTATACGGGACAGTTAGAGCACACAATTACAATCAAATTTCCCCAATATGAACATGATAGTGGAATTAGGAAAGTTAGAGGCAGTGTCTGTAATAATCATGGTCACATGATCGAATAGGAGGTTATACTGGTCACAATTCGGACACACCTGTTGGTGGAAGTTGATCAAAACACAATGGTTTACAGAGGTGCTCTGAGCTCTCTCCCTCTTTCGCTCGAGGGTACTCGCGGAAGAGCATCGTTATTGGATTTCGTTGTTCATGTGCACTGAAATATCTACCTACTGTAACAACAGATAGACATGGTACATCCGTGATACTTAATCGTATATTAGCAAGAGCTAATATTTCCTCGATGAAGTGCTATGAGCCAAATAAGCTAATTGTATGTAGTAATATTACAACAACAAAAACTTCTATAAAAACATGAGGAAAGTGGCGGTGTAGTGGTTTCATTCACGCTTCCCATGCAGCAGACCGGGGTTCGATCCCCGGCTACATTGCAAGTCGGCCAGTCACCAGACTGTGTCTGGTACAGCTTTGGCTGGAAATGCACACTCCCTGGCTCGTAAGATTAACCCCCCTACAGCTAGTTTAGTTGCTCGGTACGGTTCAGGGTTTATTAAAGGAGATGAGCACCTCAGGCGGCTATCCCATCTTAGGGAGTGATCTAAATCAGCATATGCACTGGCCACTGCATTGCATAATATCAGAATATCAAAACATGGCACTTTGCACCACTTTAACTACTAAATGTCAAAACACTATTTAATTTTAGAGGCAACTCAGTTGCAAACATTTACTTTACTAGCGGGAAATAATCGTTCTCAGTTATTAATACTTGATATGCTACATTTGTATAACAGGGGCAGCAGTTTATATTTCAAGAATTTCTTACTTCCCTTAAGTTGTAAAAATTTAAAACTTCCTACTCAGTAGTGATCATACAAAACACAGAGCCAAATATGCAATCTTCGGTCGACTCAGCCGAATGACCGGGAACCGTGATTGAGGGTTAAATGAAGAGGGTATCCGTTTAAAGATCTAGATTCTAGAATCTTCCAGGTGCCCCTTTACTCCTTTAGCACAACTGCAAAAGGGCCTGGGTACAGGTGTAACAAATACAAAATACTGATTAATGACCAATAACTAAAAACGAATCATGGGCACTATGAAAAACAGCAAAAGACGATGTAAAAGAGACTAAGGTTATTATGTAAGTATTATTTCACAAAATTATAAAAAAGAGTAAGAAGACTGGTTGCAAAAAGCCTCTTATTGGATAAAACCATATTTATTTCCCCCAATTCCCCCTACTCATTTCAGTTTCTTTAAGTTTCCTTTCCTACATCCCTCAAATAAACACACATTTGTACGTTGAAAACAAACCTTGGTATTCCGATCGATTGCCAGGTCGGTAAAGTATTTCTTCTGTAGTATCTGGTAGCCGAACGATCCAACAGTAGAGGTGAGATCGGTGTACATCACCACCTTAGCTTTTCTTCCACTTATACTCTGAAATTGTATTGTGTACAATGTATATTGTACATTGTACATCAGTTTTACAACTACTTGAATACTCTCAAATTGTACTGTGTTCAATGTACATAGTATATTACTATTAGTGTACACTGTTTGTACCACTAACTTAGATTAGTTCTATCATTTTCCCGCGTTTTAGTATCGATTTTCCAAGATGGAATACCAGCACGTAACACAACTGTGAGGAAAATAAAAACAAATCCGAGTGAAAGAACTTAGAAAAAGTGAACAATTTAGTAAACCTTGTTTTCTAAGGCAGACTTGACTAGCTGCGGAGTTGAGAGAAGTATGTGTGGAATGTCGGAGAACGTTGTGTTTGGGTCTAACATCACTTCTGATATCAGCTGGGCAAGAACAGTTTTAGGAACATAAAGCTAAAGACACAACAGTGATTTTCAAGTTTGAAATCTCTCAAGTTTCGCGAATCCAAAATATCATTAAAATTAAGTTTTAATCTAAAATGTACCGGCATTTTTGTCGAGAGACCACGCAGAAGGGAGAGAGTTGTTGCAATGAGAAGTTTATCGCGGAATAAAATAAATCCTTGTGTTTGCTTAAGATTGGGATTAACTTCCTGCAATACAGCTATCAGGAGGGCTGAGCACACATCTGGACCTAGTTCAGCATCAACCAATATCTTCTGGCCTGGAAGGAATGGTTTAGTTATGTGATGTTCTAGAGTATAACATAAGTAAACCATTGTCCATTGAGTATTAAGTAAACCATGATAACTGTAAAAAGTAAATTCAGTGTAGATTCTGTAACTACTAAATCAAGTTGCACACACGGTAAGGAAACCTATATTGGAAGACTAAGAAAGGGAATACATGTGGCAGGCATTAAGTTAAAACCATGTATCGGTTTACAAACCAGCGAGAAGAACAGGAACAAGGGCCTTGTGTACAGTCGAGGGCTGCTCCAGTCCGTAAGATTTTATCCCGTCCAATAAAGTCGCCTTCAAGTCCATGTCTTCGTAAGTTTCCACCTGGATGTGCTATTTTAAATGCCATAAAACTTACATTCCAGACTCCTGGGTCCGACCCTAAACCCTGCCTCAGCTTTTTACCTTTTTGCCAATTTTTTAGTTTCAATCCATCATATTTAAATACTGCAGTCCGTCTAAACAATACACGGACTGCAATCCACACTGAACGAAGAACAGTCCAAATTACCGGTTTGATGACTCCTGCATCTTGTTCCTCCATCTCCTCCTCCTCTTGTTCAAACCAGTCTACTGGAGTGCCTGGTTTCTTCTTCTCCTGTACCTCGGTATTTCTTCCCGGCCTGAAGTTAAGACTGAGTAGTTTCTTCCTAAACTGGTGTAAAGAGACGACACAGGTTGTAACAATTTCTCCTTCAACGAGCACAGGACTACTTGAGTCTGTAATTTCTCAGCTGAGTCTATTGTCTAACATGTGTTTTAGAACAGTACACTAGTCCACTTAAACAGGTTGTTGAGCAATAGGCAGTGACGACAACGGTTAGTTTGAAAAGTTTAAAAAAGTAGAACAAATCATTACGATCAATATCAGGTGGACAGTTGTTACTTTCTAACAGCTGCATTCCAATGTTAGAAAACTGTCTAACAGTTGTAACCGAACGCCGACCAATTTATCCTACACTTCAAACTTTTCAACTGACTCGCGGAGAAGTTTTCCACCGTAAAGACGTAGAACGCTGCTGTGCTATCCCACTCAGCTATGGAGACTGAAGGACACATTCCCAAGAAAGGTGAACCCATAGCTGTAGCTGTAATTGTGGGAAACGAGACAAAACCACACCCCTCAATCTCAATATGCAGTAACGCGTTTCCAGGGTAGAGCCCAGAGTCGTACCAATTATCGAATGTCTCGCTCCCGGAGCAAATGAAAGCACAGGGATCTGGACCAAGGACCCCCCGTGGTTGTGTGAGGATTTTCAGATCGTTTTGGTTGGAGACCGCGAGCAGTAGAGCAGTTACCACGTGTATCAGCATCTTTGTGGTAACGTGACTTTGTTTAGATAAAGGATGATCTGTAGACTGTTGACTGATTGATGAAACCTTGATAATGTCACTTAAAAACATGGTAACAGGCGGTAGTTTATCGATCAGAAACAAAACAAACTGAATTAACGTGTGCGTAATTTATCACATTATTAGAACTGTGAGTAGGTAAGACCATTTTGATAACTTAGTGATGAAATTAAAGATCATAAATTAATGAAAGCAAGTTAACATTCCCCCTCACGGAGCAGGTGAAACATAAAGGCAGAGACCTGCTTAGCTGTTCTTTAATCAAACCAATAGAATTAATTGAGAATAAGTTCAGCCTCTATTGAATCATGTGAATTGTAAATTTCATTCAGAACTTGATTATAATATTTTTTTTCAGAGAGAAATAGTAAAGGAACAAAGTACAATAGCTATTAGCCAGTTTTGACTTTTGATAGAATAAGCACTACTAAATAACAAATAACTTGATTGAAGATGGATGAAATATGTAGAATAATTGGGTACTAACTATTAAACGTACATACGTTCTACTTTTACTTAAGTTTTTAACTAAACAGTAACACGTGGGTCAGAAAATAGATTTGAAAGTTATGCACGGTTTATACTTTATGTTTATGTTATCGGCTCTGCGTGGCAGTAAAATGGCACAAAAAAAGGTTCAACAATACCTGATGTTCTCTTTTGCAGGAGAATCAGCCGGTTTGGGAGGGTAGAAGGGGATTTCAGGAGACTTGGTTTTCACCTCACCATGCTGAGGAAGGTTTGGTGGCTCCTGCAGAGGTTGGAGTGGTTTGGAGAGGGGCGACTTGTCCGGCTCGATCTGCCAAGGTTATTACAAGTTGGAATGTGGAGTAGGACATTTAAAAACCTTACCTAGCAGCAATTCTGTAGCTCTACTGCTATTATATATAAAATGTTATTAGAATCTCTGCAATTTAGTATTTAATAAGCGATTTAACTAAAGAATTTGATAATAGGATAAGATGGTGCTGACTTTGGTTAAGAAAGTTAGAAACTCAACAATTAAGCAGATGTTTTGAAATAGAAATGATTTCATTTAAGGACATTTAACAAGAATGAAATTGAATTAAAAGAAGTTTCATTAACCTGGAGTTTACGTAAAATGTCTCTGTCAGCTTGTTCTACGTTAGATAACTTCCCAGAGATAGTAAGAATGTCCGTTGAAGACCGCTTCAAGGTTGGGAACCTCAGTGACACGTGATTTTCTGAAGTTTTATAGTTATATTAGTTTACAACATCATAGAGTACAGTTACCATACAAATTACAATATTCACTGAGACGAAACCAAGCTATAAAGTGTAGTGTCACAGTTCCTGAATCCTGCACGAAAATATCACTTTTGCACTAAGAGTTATAGGAAAACAACTCACTAAGTGCGATCTGAAGAAGTTCCTGTTGGTTGGCGTGTATCCAGGAGTTATACTTCGTCCCCACACTTAGAGGTCGTGTTACGGGGGTGTTGGGGGTGGTACCCCCTCCACCCCCCGATTGCTTCTTGTTGTTCCTGGCAACCAGCTCCGCTGCAAAGTCACTCAGAATTTCCCGCAGTTGTGCTGTTACAGTCTTGACGTCAGAATCAGTTTTACCTAAGGTATTTATTTTCAGTTTATTAATCTTACACTCTACATTACGATCGAATGTTGCATTTATTAAATAATGCACAGACGTCAAAAGCTTAAACTCAGAATTGCTTAAAATTACTTTTAATCAAAGTTGAAATTGACTTTTAAATGAAGTCTTTATCTTCGAGGGAGATCAGCGAATTTAATTAACTTCCAAAGACGTGTCCATAACAGCTAATGCCTTATTTAGGTTACCGTTGAATTAGCGACTTCATGAACACATGCTTGGTAAGGGCCATCATTTTGTGTAAAACATCTTCTTCTTTTGTTGCCTTTACTGGAGGCTGTTCACCAAAAAATGCAGCAAAAGGCCCGCTCAAGTTTTTAATTTTAGTCGCTCAAATTTTAGTCGCTCAAATTTAAGTCGCTTAAAACTTTGGGAACCAATGTATAATTTAATGATAATGACGACAACATGAACTAATTATATTCTAATTATATACTAAAATATACTAATTATTTTCTATCTAAGTACAATGGCAACAGATTATCTTGATCTAACAGATTTGGAAGTACACTGGGCGACAGCTGCGACCCTGGACTCAGTACAGCAGTCATTGATATCAATCATACTTGGTTGCTTTGTTTTGATATTTTCAACCGTTTTTGGGACAATGGCAAATTTACTGGCCCTTAAATATTTCATGACGAAAAAAAATGTTTTCTTTTATGCGTTAAAGATCGTGGTCCTGAGTGACATTGTCATTTGTCAACTGTCAACATTTTATGGAATATCCCTGACATACAGAAGAGCCCCTCTGCTTTTTGAAAATGTTTACTTCTGTTGGGGTTGGAACATTTCCTGGAAGATTACGGTCGCTTTTTCTTCACATTTAGTTGCCGTTCAGAGCGTCTATAGAACAATCAAAATATTTCATCCGTTCCGGGTTCTCCCTAAACAAATCTTAAAAGTAGTGTTAACCTTGGATTTCATCATCATATGTGGACTAATTTCCTTGACTACTGGCATGCTTTTTAAACCTTTCTACACAAGAAGCTTTGCCAGCTGCTTAGAAATTAGCAGCAGACAATCCACATATGTATCGCGAAGAATGCTGATAAACGCTGTTGTTTCCATTTTGGGTCCGCCCAATTTAATAACTCTGGCGTGCTGTGTCATGTGCCTGATAGAGCTGATTAAACAAAACAGAGTCGCAGTCAGAAGATCACGACCAATGGGTCTTGTTCGTTGTCGCTCTCATTCAATTATATCAATTCTCGTCTTTTCTGTTACTGGGTTAATTCTTAACTTAGTAAGCTTGAACGTCGGATTAATGATTAAAAATTCATTTATCGGGGAAGCTAAAAGCGGAGCTCAGGATGAAATTACAACCTGGTTCTTGTTGTATGGCAATCTCATCTTTCGTGAAATTATCATAACAATTAACTCCATTCTGAACCCATTAATTTTCATCTGGAGGATTGGGGACTTGAGGGCAAACATTCTATCGACTGTGGTTCAACCGACTTTAGCCATGTGTGGTCAGTGTTGCAGGTTGAGAAGCCCCAGGCCCTGATTGAACTGAAAGGCATGCGATTCAGTGGCAGCAACCGTCGAACCAATCTTTGAAGCAGCAACAACAGCCCTCAGAACAACCCCCGAAGCCGAATTCGGAGCAATGCTCATAATGGTCAGTTCATACCACGTCCTTTAATTACTACAGGACGCTTTTTGGGAATAGTCACAAATTTGTCGTGCCATGTGACAAGGCGATTGTCCAATTTCAATCCACGCTTTTACATGATGAGAATGATTCGTGAACCCTCCCAAACAAAATAGCGTTTCTATATAAAAGGTCCTTCTTTTTATGAAGAGATTTTAAAAGAATGTTTATTTAAAATTAAGTTTAACTCGATGAATTGCTGATAGGATATAATTCTTTCTATTTTTAATGACTATGTAATGCCATGTTTCGCTGTAAACAAGTTAAAAATACAAAAAATATTTGTATTATCATTCTTTTGACCTAACCTTTGATCACAGCACGCTGTTTGACTGGCTCTACTTTGATTATTATTCCAGGATATTTCTCTGTCAAGCTCCCTAGCTGAGTCAGGGTTTCCTAAAAATGTTGTTACTTTCGGGCTATCTCACCTTTGAGTTGACAGTAATTAGTAAACTGTAAAATACACGGGTTTAGATCAAACGCGTTCAAGCAGATAGAAAATTGTGACAAAGCTATGTAAACTCTTAAAGGGTATCAATGAGTGTAATAGTACCTTGTTCGTGACGAATTTCTCAAGAATGTCAGTGGAGTATGTGACGATGTCACTGTGCTCCTCTATCTTTGGGCTGGGGGGGACTGGAGCTGCTTTCTTTGGAGGTTCATTCTTCTCATCAACGAGTTTTAATACTTCCTTTATTGCCAGGTCATTCTGTGTCTTAGTCCCTGTTCGTGGTGGCGGCAATGAGTTTCCAAATTCACACAAGTTTAACAATCGATTGATTGCCCAATCCCCATAGGAATCAATTATCACAGCAGAATCAAACAGAAATCCCAAATTACAGAATACCTGTGGATGTGAATCCTGTGATACCGTTCTTCATCTTTCCAAGAGATATTTTAGCACCGCTAAGCTCCTCTATGTACCTCAATGTCCGTCCCTCAGTACCGTTTATTGTACTGAAGTAGTCAGAACTTAGAGGAATCGCCTCTGTAAGTACCATGTTGTTCTTAACTTCACCTGAGTAGATAAGGAGTTTGATGTTCTAGATGATTGCGTTCAGTGCACATGCAGGGTATACAATTGAAATATGAAAATTAGGATATAAATGTTGGCTGTACTCGTTCAATTAAAATATATTTGCAGTATCAATATCTCATTAAGTTTAAAGAAAAGTTTTATTTTTACAACTGTAAAGCCAAGAAGAGCCACTAAATTATGGGTTTGTGAGTCTTATCAGGTTTGTGATTCTTATCAAACTGTAGTATATGTCGTATATGATAAAATTTTATCAACCTGTGGAGGATACTCTTGATGAAGCAACATCAGCCCAGTTTGGAGAGGTCGAAGTCGAGGAGCTGTCTACTCTGAGGCGCTGAACCTGGGGGAAATTGTCTTGAATCTCGTTAGGGAACCTGGAGAAATTGTACTAAATCTCGTTCACGGGAAAAATCTCTCTCTGGAAAAATTTTCCTGAATCTCGTAAGGGAAAAATCTCTCTCTGGATAAATTATCCTGAATCTCATTTGGGAACCTGGGTAAATTGTCCTAAATCTCGTTAGGAAATCAAGGAAATTGTTCTGAATCTCGTTAGAAAATCTGGAAAATTGTCCTGAATCACGTTAGAAAATCTTGGAAATTGTCCTGAATCTCGTTATTAGGAAATCTGGGAAATTGTCTTGAATCTCGTAAGGAAACCTGGGGGAAATTATCCTGAATCTCATTAGGGAACCTGGGGAAATTGTCCTAAATCTCGTTAAGAAATCAAGGAAATTGTTTTGAACCTCGTTAGAAAATATGGAAAATTGTCCTGAATCACGTTAGAAAATCGTAATGAGTCTCCGAATTTTGGCCAGATGATATTTTCTTTAACGACAACTTATTCTGTCGTATCAATTCAAAAGAAGTCCCCTAATAAAATCCGAGATATCTGATATATATCATTAGAAGTACCTCAATTTCACAGTCCTTAGCAACTTTCTTCACAATTTTAATGAGCTGACTTTGAGCCTTCTCCACAGTCAGAGCCGTCTGGACCAAGTTTTTAGGTCTCGCTTGTTTCACAATCTCATTGTACAGCCACACCCAGTTTATGTTGAGGGCAGGAAAGTAATCTACCAAGACCTCCAATATGATCCGTTCGTAGATTATCTCTTTCGCCTTCCCTTTCTTTATGACATAGTCAAGTAGGGTGTGCATCTGGATGTTGTAGGAGTTGATCTTTTCTTGAGGTATTGTCTGAAGGTCACGTGATTTAGAGATTCAGAGAATCAACACAAAACAACAGCACTTTGAAGTTTAAACTAAAGAAAATAGGTGAATAGATATATCAACTGCCTGCATGGTTTAGTGTATACAGGCCAAGGATTAAGACGCATTCCTCTCTCAAACACATGTTTTTCTCTATCAAAGATCGTCTACATTTTGCTTTTTATGCTTACTGATGAAATATATTTACACATGAAAGAATATCCAGAAAAATTTGATAATGATTATCGCTGATACAAATTTAATCATGCGTTGATCGGTATTAACGGTATTGATTATGATAAAATAAAAAAGATACAATATCAATAACGATGGTTATCGTTTTTCTTAAAATTTGCAGAAAACACGGACTTTAGCCGTCCACTAGTTTTGATTGCTGCACGGTTGATCAGCAACATAAGTTTTTACTAAATCAATCAATTTTCAGTATCATGAGAACAATTCATGGTATTAGATTTTACGTATTCATTATCGTAAATTCATTTTCTTAAAATAGTTTTTATTTGATTCTGACAACAAAATCAAATAATGTAATCATAGGTGAAAGTTGAATTGATTAGTATTAAGCTGAATGGATCCGTATCTCCAAAGAGCATAAACTATTTAACAAACACAATTTGATAGGGCAGCTGTAAGTTTTAGAGGGGGCTTATGTACACATTTCAGAGATACAAAGAGGTTTTGGTCTGAAGATTTCGAAAAACTCGCATTTATAGTCTTCAGCTGTAATTTTGCTTATTATCATTGTTTAAATATTTTTGTGTACTCTCCTAAATCCCCTACCAGAATTGAGAAGGAAACGAATTTCCGAAGTAAAATAAACAACATTCCACGCCACCGGGGCTGCCAGCTGCAGCGACTAAGCTCCATAGTCCCAGCACATTCCTGCCTGATCCAATTGACTGGGCCAGCACTCAGCAGAGACAGCTTTCTAAGTGGCTACACGTGTGTACGGGACTCTGGGCTGGATATCTAAACATGGAACCGGCCTAATTGAGTTGGCTTATTGAGTTGGCTCGATACACACAAAACTAAAACAGGTATTCCGGAGAGTTGATGCGGTACGAAAACTAATAAGAGAAATATTGTAACCTCCGACCTTCATTCTGGAACGACAGAGCTAGGACCGTTATGCCAACTGTTTATCTTGATGAATTTAACTATTACATACAACATTACATAAACAAATCATTAAGTAAGGTATTGTGAAAAGTGGTCATAAAGATTTCTTGCAAACTTCAAAGGAGAGTTTATAAGCCAGGTCAGTTAGAGGCGGGAGACTGGTTTCAAATCGGACTGCTCTGAAATTCCATGTACGAAAAGTTTACAAATCTATAGGATCTTTAGGAGTCGCGCGTTTAACACTTTTTACTCTTACTCTGTGGTTGAAGAGGGGTCTAAATGGTCCGGAGGGGGTCTATAAATAGGCGGAAAATGGGGCCATGGATCCTGGACGCAATAGGGTCTGTTATTCTTATTTTCCCTTGGTTCTTGTATTGGTCTTTTGAAGCACTGTTCCTGGCATGGGCGCAATAAACGTATATATACGACCACGATAACTAACCTCATTAGATTTCTGATAAAAACATGTGATAGACTATGATTCCAGTTAAATTTACCGATTAAACAATATTCATGGGAAAGTTTTTCAAAAATTTTTAAAATTGGGTTTGACCAGTCAATACTGAAGTTTAAAATCGTCTCACACATGGCAAAACAAATTGGAGGAACCTCCCCACAATTAACATCTACAATGTGTAGCCTACTATGTATTCGGCGAAATCTTTCTTCTCTTTGTTATTTGTAAGTTTAACGAGATCAGCTCTGTCGAGAAGCAGTGTTTGATGAGGGACTCGCGACAAACCTTTTGTTGTGGGTCTAGCTTAAGCTCACCTTTGAGTTCAAGGGGTCACGTGGGTAGAATTGTGGGAGCTGATTGGACAAGCAGAGCTCACGTGGGTAGAATTGTGGGAGCTGATTGGACAAGGAGAGCTCACGTGGGTAGAATTGTGGATGCTGATTGGACAAGGAGAGCTCACGTTGTTTCCCAAGTTTATGATTGACAATAACGATAACATAAGGGCAATAAATTGAGGTCAATCTCTTCTCAGTTTTATTGTGATTTAGATTACTCTGCTCTCGCATGTAGTGATCCCTTATCCCTGTCTACCGACTACCGCTTGCTTCATTGTTTTAAAGGGAAAGATATCTCCGATTTCTGTTTCCGGGCAAGCGGCAAGCCACCACTGACCATGGTCATAATCTGGAATTTCCCCCATGGTCAGTGAAACCCCCATATTTTCCCAATGGCAATATTCAAGTTTTTACAATGGTCATGAACAGAAGTTTGACAATTTGACCACTGGAATTATGACGATGGACGTGTTTAAAATTCGCTTACCATTTGACCATGACACCCCCACCACTGTAAAAAATGTTGTTTGGCGGTAGGATTCCTACTTTAATTAAAAATTGTTCTAACCGAAATTTTCCTGAAGAAAGAAATTCAAATTGAATATCAGTTGCGATTTTAAATTTTTCGGTTGAAACTATCGCTTTCGTCTACAATTGGACGTTATTTTGCGGTTCAGAACTGATGTTTCGGATAGAAAAATATGTTTCGGTTAGTTTCATTCTACATATAAATTTGATTTCTCGGCTAGAAACGGATTTTTCGGTTAAAATTAAGGTTTCAGTAGAGAAATGGGTGGCTATAGAAAAATTGCCTCCAACCGAAAAATACTTCTGACCGATATTTCTGAAATCTTTCTACCAGTAAAAAACATTTTTGCACCTATGGACACCCCGGGGGAGGCCAGATGTTCAACCCTAACCTTCAAATGATCGTATTCTATTTAACCCAATTCTCGCTGATTTAATGTTGATTAAGTTTTGCTACAGATAAACAGTATCGATCATAATTGAAATCTGGATCAATTATTCATCAATTCAAAAATTTAGACTGGTCATCAGGTCATCATTTTCCTTAAATTTTTGCACAAAACGCGAACTTTTAGCCTTTAGTAGAAGTTAATTGCCTGCTCCGATTTCACCTAACAACAGAGTTAAGCTTGCTTTTTACGGAAAATCTATATTGCTTGAAGACAGAAATGGTTAGTGTTGAGCATTCTTTTGACTTGAGAACGGTATTAGCATTAGATTGAAGATGGTATTAGAGTGGAACTGGAATTGGATTTTTACAATATCATCGACTAAGATTTCAGATTTGATTGTGAAAGTGAAAACAATATCATCCACCAAGAATTCAGATTTGATTGTGAGAGTGAAAATGAAATGATTGGATCATAGATGAAGCTTATTTCATCAGGATATAGATCCTTATCTCCAGGAAGCACAAACTTTTTGACAAACAACATTTAATTGGACAGCAGTCACTACCAGACTTCGGTGCCATGATGGAATTATAGTTAGGTACTGACACTGAATCTAAATTTCAAAGGGTAGCCGTAAATTCGTTAGAAAGTGATATCCTGCAAATTTAACTGACTTCAAGCAGAATCAAATCAGCTGATCGAATTATTGGCGGGAGGTGGAAGCTGCAGACACCTTCACTGCTATCTCTCCCGGAAGTTACTTTACCAAGAAAATGAGATGAGGCAGCAGTGAGTTGATTAGGAAATAGTTTATTTAAGTCTAACTACGAACTGCAGCTATATAAATAGCTGACTGGACTCGGTTCTTTCATTTCTAAGACCCGTTCCAGACGATGTGAGAGACTACCAAAGTATATTACAAAAGTTATCTCTCGCCCCGTCTGGACAGGGCTTTTTGAGGCAACTTCGATGAGAGATTACTATAGTAATCTACAATTCGGGTACCATATTGTAGTTAACTATACTAGACTACTATAGTAAAAGTTCTCATATCGTCGTCTGCCACAGTAGTTCGGTCTCTTCACGTGACAGCTGACAATTTCAAATGGCGCTCATGGGTATGAGTATCATCAACTATTGTTGTTAAATACGTCAAAATTACGGCGCATGCGGCATTTTTTAAATACGTACGAATACGTGAAGTTTCTTATCATTTAGAACGAAAGAAAATAAAAATTTAACCCTGTTAAGTTTTGTCCGAAATACGTCTAAAATTTGTCCGAAATACAAGCGCAGATTTAAATTAAATCTGCTCGTGTATTTCGGACAAATTTTAGACGTACTTCGGACAAAATTTAACAGTGTCAAATTATGATTTTTTCCTTCTAAATGTCTAGGAAATTGGAATACGTGAACAATACGTTTGCGTATGCATAAGTATTAAGTTTGCTTGTTACGCTACGTATCTTATAACGTATCTAATAGCATTGTCAACAACGTGCTGTGCGTCATCAACACGAGCTTCTGTTTAAGTCTCTTATCTCGTCAGGAACCTAGAATGGGTCTTAGTTGCCTAAAATTTGTTCCTTGTGTCTTAATAATTTTTTTTCACGATCAGGCATGAGGTCCCTTGATGAGGTCCCTTGATGCGCTGCCAACGACAATTCTAGCATCTAAGTTCCCACGATAGCACGATTTTAAATTATTATAGTTATTGCAATAAACTTGCTTTCAGCGATTGTTTGATTACTTTGCATTCGACAAACTATAGAGAACGTTTTTCCTGCGATGGCGTCGCAAATTTTCTAAAAATCAATACCTCATTTCACCAAATTTATTGGTCCTGATTAAGTTTTTGGAAGACAAATACTCTCAATTGCATTGGTCCAATTAACATGTACTCTTCTTCTGATACAAAGGTAGAACATTAAATTTCGAGAAATGAGGTATAATATTTTTTAGAATTTGTGACACCGTCCAAAATTCCGTGCTTATTAAACCAAATTTTAACATAACAGCGCAAATTATTTCGAAATAGATTTATAACCTTCGTTACTATTCAGTCTAAAAACTTAACAAATTAATCCAAGGTCAAGATGGTTGTTCAGACACTTTTAGTGCTATCAGCTGTAGCACTGATTGGTTATGCAGCTGCTGAGGAATCCTGGATACCTGTGCCTATAGGTCGAATGGAAACAGCTATAGATTTTAGTACCTCTGTTCTGCAACTTCGCATGGTCGGCTTTGGGGATGCTTTCGGAAGGTCCACGTCCCCGAGAGGTAACAAGGAGGTTTCGGTCATTTTCAATTCTGGTCTTCAAGAAGAGACGGGTGGAATACGCTTTAGACACTGGTGGGGGAATCCATGGTGGGGGATCACATGGAATTTTATGTATTGCGGCTTAGGGCAGGGCACACTTATTGGTGCTGAAGATGATTTTACGGAGGAACAACTGAGCCAAGAACCAGACGTAGAGGACATCTTTACAATCTGGAGGGAGGACACAGTGAAGCTAAACTTGATGATCAACGACAACGTGGTGCTGGACAATTATGCTGTTCTGGACGAGATCACTGAGGGATCCTGTGACGATGGCAAAACCTTCGCTGACAATTTTGGCAAAAAGGTTACAACCGTGTCATTCAGTGCTACGCAATCTTCCGGAAAGGCTGAGGACTATCTAAAAGGATACCGAATAATTCCCAGAACAGGCGATGAAAAAAATGCCGGAGAAGAAGGAGAAAAAGAAGGAGAAAAAGAAGGAGAACAAGAAGGAGAAAAAGAAGGAGAAAAAGAAGGAAGAGAGGATTACAGCCGAGGAAGCAGCTGCCTCAACTCTCTTCTCCTTTTATCTACCGCTCTCTTCATCGCTCTCAGCTTCTCTTAACTTTTAAAGTAACGACATAAGTTTAGAGAACACAGAACTGACAATAATAGATAGGACTTATTGCATGTCTGAATTTGCGCATTTCTTTATAAGGCTGCTACCAGGCCATGCATATATTGACTTGAGAAATAAACTGTTCATTGCGAAAACGGTTATTTGATTGATATTACAA
This sequence comes from Mnemiopsis leidyi, assembly GCA_000226015.1. Classification (NCBI taxonomy): domain Eukaryota; kingdom Metazoa; phylum Ctenophora; class Tentaculata; order Lobata; family Bolinopsidae; genus Mnemiopsis; species Mnemiopsis leidyi. The sequence goes on from JH153208.1 coordinate 94,947, forward strand.
TTGTTTTTCGCAGCAATCAGGGGGCTGCATTTAATAGATTGTAATAGAATGTCTTTTCAACACTTACCTTAAAAATTTCTGATTTCAAAAGAAAATATTACTTGATTTATTGTGGCTTGTCTAGAAGCAGCTTTTAATTGTTGACTGTAATAATGGATTTTAAAGTTCTCTGTCATTTGCTTCAAAAAATGTGTTTAATAGTTTAATACTGAAATTGAATATTTCGCCATCATAATAAACACAATTCTTACTAAATTATAATTGAACGGACTCTTGAATTAAACAGTCCGTATTTTGATGAATTCGTAGTAATAAGTAGGGATCCCGTTCTCCGGCTCGTTAATTAGGCTCCCTTCTGTTTTTCCCTATACCCTCTTCAATCATCCTTCCTCCCTCTTCGAATTTCCCTCCCTTCTCTTCCTCTATTTTCTGTCTTCTCCCCTGTCTCCTTTTCCCTTCTTGTCCTGCCTAATTCCCTCATTATTCTCGCTCTTCCCTTGAAAAACCTCCATTCTTGCTCCTTCGTACGGACCAAAGCTGGTTTTAACTCTCTTTATAGATTTTTTCCCGTCAAATGCCTTTTTGCGCCGAAGGCGCCGAAGGCGCAAAAAGGCATTACTAAGGGTTAACGATCGAGGGGGTGGTTGGAATATGTGTATACTAGGCTTATGTCGTGTGTACGTGCGTTACGTTCGTGCGCGCGCTCCTTTATCAAACTTAATCATGTATACGAATGCAATAATAGCTGTGTTAACAGACTTAACTGCCTCCGGCCGACGAATGTAGTTCACATTATGCAATGTATACATGATTGCCTCAATTATTTGTTCTAATCATGCAACAATCGCAACAAGATGTACCATCAATCAAGAGATACGATCAAAATTCTTTTAAACTGAAGTTTTATTGAGTAATTTGTCTTGAATGACAGATTACCTAGATTGAAAGATGAATGTAACACGATTTTAAACGTTCAGCCGGACAATTTTAATTAACGACTTATCCACACCATTTGTGAAAACACATGAACGTTGTACGAATAAAGGTTGCATATACAATACAACAATGGCGACGTTATGCAGACTCAAGATATTTGAAACAAACAATGAAAGAAACGTGCTATTGTGTTCAAACTTTGCGCGTGCAGCGTGCAGTTTTCAAATCTTGCATCGAACGGCTGCATTAATTCGCGCGTTTAACACGTGCAGAACAATGAAATTGACCGAAATGATGTCTGGTTAGTGGTTTGCGAAATGCGAGTTGCCTGTTGCGTATTTTTATCCTCATTCCGTGAATTGTAATAACAATAAGCGATGGCATGGCACGGGAAATTCAGCGGTCGCCTGACACAATGAAAGCGGCCGCAAGTCTTGTTTTAATACGTACGAATACGTGAAGTTTCTTATCATTTAGAACGAAAGAAAATAAAAATTTAACCCTGTTAAGTTTTGTCCGAAATACGTCTAAAATTTGTCCGAAATACACGCGCAGATTTAAATTAAATCTGCTCGTGTATTTCGGACAAATTTTAGACGTACTTCGGACAAAATTTAACAGTGTCAAATTATGATTTTTTTCCTTCTAAATGTCTAGGAAATACGTGAATAATACGTTTGCGTGTGCATAAGTATTAAGTTTGCTTGTTATGCTACGTATCTAATAGCATTGTCATCAACGTGCTGTGCATCATCAACACCAGCTTCTGTTTAAGTCTCTTATCTCGTCAGGAGCCTAGAACAGGTCTTAGTTTCCTAAAATTTGTTCCTTGTGTCTTAATAATTTTTTTCACGATCAGGCATGAGGTCCCTTGATGCGCTGCCAACGTCAATTCTAGTATCTAAATTCCCACGATTTCCGATTTCATGTCACGATAACACGATTTTAAATTATTAATTAATCAATACCTCATTTCGCCAAATTTATTGGTCTTGATTAAGTTTTTGGAAGACAAATACTTTTAATTGCATTGGTCCAATTAACATGTACTCTTCTTCTGATACAAAGGTAAAACATTAAATTTCGAGAAATGAGGTATAATATTTTATAGAATTTGTGACACCGTCCGAAATTCCGTGCTTATTAAACCAAGCTTAACATAACAGCGCAAATTATTTCGAAATAGATTTATAACCTACGTTACTATACAGTCTAAAAACTTAACAAATTAATCCAAGGTCAAGATGGTTGTTCAGACACTTTTAGTGCTATCAGCTGTAGCACTGATTGGTTATGCAGCTGCTGAGGAATCCTGGATACCTGTGCCTTTAGGCCGAATGGAAACAGTTATAGATTTTAGTACCTCTGTTCTGCAACTTCGCATGGTCGGCTTTGGGGATGCTTCCAGGAGGTACCAGGATGATGACAAGGATGTTTCGGTCATTTTCAATTCTGGTTCTGTAGAAGAGACGGGTGGAATACGCTTTTCACACGGGTTCGTGAATTCATGGAAATTAATGTATTGCGCCTCAGGGCAGGGCACACTTGATGGTGCTACAGGTGATTTTACGGTGGAACAATTGAGCCAAGAACCAGACGTAGAGGACATCTTTACAATCTGGAGGGAGGACACAGTGAAGCTAAACTTGATGATCAACGACAACGTGGTGCTGGACAATTATGCTGTTCTGGACGAGATCACTGAGGGGTCCTGTGATGATGGCAAAATCTTCGCTAACAATTTTGGCAAAAAGGTTACAACCGTGTCATTCAGTGCTACGCAATCTTCCGGAAAGGCTGAGGACTATCTAAAAGGATACCGAATAATTCCCAGAACAGGC
>JH153208.1:98396-109716 GCA_000226015.1 Mnemiopsis leidyi
TGTACCATCAATCAAGAGATACGATCAAAATTCTTTTAAACTGAAGTTTTATTGAGTAATTTGTCTTGAATGACAGATTACCTAGATTGAAAGATGAATGTAACACGATTTTAAACGTTCAGCCGGACAATTTTAATTAACGACTTATCCACACCATTTGTGAAAACACATGAACGTTGTACGAATAAAGGTCGCATATACAATACAAAAATGGCGAAGTTATGACTTATGCAGACTCGAGATATTTGAAACAAACAATGAAAGAAACGCGCTATTGTGTTCAAACTTTGCGCGTGCAGCGTGCAGTTTTCAAATCTTGCATCGAACGGCTGCATTAATTCGCGCGTTTAACACGCGCAGAACAATAAAATTGACCGAAATGACGTCTGGTTAGTGGTTTGCGAAATGCGAGTTGCCTGTTGCGTATTCCGTGAATTGTAATAACAATAAGCGATGGCATGACACGGGAAATTCAGCGGTCGCCTGACACAATGAAAGCGGCCGCAAGTCTTGTTTATAAATGCGAAGAAAAGGAGAAGTTAACTATTTCAGAACAATTTTTTATTAACAAGTTTAGGACGTATCGTCGGACTTATGGTTTGAACTCTTCATACCCAATAAGTGTCAACGACCGTTTGGTTTTACAAACCTGATTTTTAGAATTATAGGAAATATTTTGTGCCTTTATGTCAATTTTATGTCAATTTCTAAATTTTGAGTATGATTTTGAGTCAACTTTTCGTCAATGTTATGTATCATAATTTTTGCTCTAACCAATTAATGTATTTTTAATGACAATGTCAAAGTAGCTGATGATGAAAAAAATATTTCTACAATAATTTAGCTGATCGCTTCATTGCCTCCGCGAACGCGAACGACACAATGTGTAACACTGTCCTCTAAAAAAAGCTTAGCTAGATTGGATGTGGTTAATCACATCTTGCTGGTAAGACAGGTGTCAAGGGATGGACAGACAAATGATATTTGATTACATATGACTACACATGGTAAGGCGTTAGGTTTTAACTGCTACGTTACTAGAAATCAGTTTGCATCCAATTCTATGATATTTGCACCGTACAGTGTTAGGATTCGCCTTCAATTCCCGGCTGTGACGACACTAAGTTAAATAAGCTTAAACCTAATGATGCGAGTGTTTCAGCGGGCATAACGTCCGATTTCAATAAAAATAGGCAATGATGGAGTAGGGGTAGACCTTTCATTGCGTCTACGCTTTAATGCCCTTTCTGTTGACTTGACTGATTTTTTCGCGTCCAATCGATTTATCAGAGAAAGCACGAAACAGATTGTGTCAGCCCTTCCACCCCCCCCCCCCCCTTACTTAAGCGAAAAATTTAAAAAATCTTAATTTTGAAATTTGGTTCAGCATCCGGCGTGGGTTACAGTGAGTATCGACATTACTCCGAACCTCTGAGCGAGCGGCATCGAACTTTGAAAGTCTGAAACAGCATGTGGCAACGACTTTCGATCCGGTCCGAGATTCGAAAGCATACTGTGTGGCTACCTGGACATATTTCCAGAGTAGCTCTTGTACTGGCGTTTTGAATTGTACTCAACGGAACGTTTGCAATCTTCTAGGCTTCGTGGTGAGGGGGTCGTTCTTGGAGTCTGAAAATTTGCCATTTAATTAACACAACAGAAGGTGTAAATTATTTGGAGAATAGGTTTAAGCATAATATCTATCTTAAGGGTAATCCTATTGTAGCCCAGATAATATTTATAAACATTAGATTTTTCATACCTTTTTTAGATTATTTATTATTTATTCTTATCATTTTATTATTGGCTATTCATTAAATCAATTGAAGCTGAAAAACTGAGACTAAAGGTTTTCGCTTTGTAGTTAGTCCCAGATAAAAATAAAAATAAAAATGCTCATCATCGGTCATTTTCCATTTGACAACATGTGTCAGAAGATCATTTAAGTGAACGTCACTACTGATTAAACGCACAGTTCTCTATTTAGCAAGCTTCGCTGACCACGATTTAAAATCCATCAATTTCCTTTTCAAGTGGTTGCACATGATATAGCAGATAAATGGGCAGATTGGTCACAGGATACAACGTTCACCATTCTTAGAATTAAGTAGCGTTCTGAGATATCAGGAAATCAGAGGAATATTGCATGTCTAATTGTTCAAATTAAAACTTTTGACCGATTTTCGCGGCAAAACAGCCGCATATTTTTTATTCAAAATTGTTTGAATTACAAACTAGATCAGAGTGGTCAAGTTGCTATGGGAAGTTTTTTAAGACTTTCATAACAAGAAGAGAAGAAGGGCCAGGGGTGTATACATCAACCGCGATTTCGATCATTAGTCTTCTGCCGGGTGCCATGGTCAAAATTTTGTTCAAAATGTCTATTTGACCATGACAATCAAGAATTTCTTGGTGATTCAGTGGCAATGCTTTATTTTTGACCATTGTTTCGACTTTTCGTAAAAAAACCTAAGATTATTTTCTAACAAACCTGAAATATAGGGGGAGGAGGTGTAATCCTACTTCCAAGGACTTGAGCAAAACTATTGTTGTACTGAGGTCGGCCCACTCCAGCGGGAGAAACTCTCATCCTCCTGTCTATACTGGTAGCTGGGGAAGGAGCGCCAACCCCAAATGGGGAAGGACGTCTAGATCCATTACTTGGGTGTCTGTTCTCTTTGGCTTGCCTGAGGGTAGTTACATGGTGCTGGTAAGATATCCCAACGGTTGATACAGAGATATTGAGTGATACTACAGATATTCTCAAGCTTCTAAGCCTTGCCTGCTAGAATTCGGTCAAGTTTTAACATACTGTAACCGCTGCACAGTAGGCGTGGTGAATTAAGCCAAGCCATATCATAAAAATTATCAATTTGATCATGCTTGTTTCAACAGGCTTTCCCAACAATTCGACCGACACGGGACACGTTATAAGTTTTTTTTTAAATTAAGCAAACGCTATACTTGTACTATGTGAGCACTCTGCACATAAGTGTTATTAAACTCTTGACAACGGAGCAAGCTTGCTTGATTTGCAATCATTGTCCCCGGTGTTTCAGCAAGCTCCACAACGTTGTTATCGATATGTAAACCGTGCGTTGCATTCAGAGCTTGCTGTCCTTTGCGGTAGTCAAGTAGCGTGCCGTACTTCCTGCTCGGATTTCTCCACTTGTTGTACGCTTGTGTAGCAGAATTTCGATAAACAGTAATTTTAAGATATAAGCTTTAAAATCGTAAACAAAAGTTCATTGCTGGAAATTTTGAGTTTCTGAATATTTTGATTTTTCAGAATTTTCTGAAAAGGAAATAAGTGCTAATTTAACATTTTTAGAATCTAGAGATTGAGTGCTACTTGAAACGGTATCGAATACCCTAAGTTGTCGAATTTAACTTCAAATACCTGACAGAGAATGCCAGATTCAGAACGAAAACCGCTCGACAGTTGCAGTCTAGCTGACTCGATAGATCTCGAGAGTAGAGCGGTCACGGCAGAATGTCACCTACCTCATCTCATCAAAAACGAAAACGTGGTCGACTTCAGGGGACAAGCGTTTGCCTGGGTCAAGAAGTACATGGGAGGTCCCTGGTCTCGGGCCGAAATGAAGCACTTTCGGTGCAAGGGAATGCGGGGAGATCTCACGAACTATCTTTACATCTGCAAACTGATATTGTGGGACGGCGAAAACGACGGATTGAAGATCCTTAAGTCTGAGGCTGGTTATCCGACAAAGATCACTCTCAAGGTGTATGGCGAAATTGAGAGCTACATGGGTTTTAACAAGGTCGAAATGATGACACTGAACGTGATTCTCGCGGAACGCCATTACATTCCGAGAATATTTGCTATCTTCCCCGATGGGAGGTTTGAGCAGTACGAGAAAAGTAGACAACTGCGCGCAGCAGAAATCAGGAAAGCAGACGTGACGAACCACCTGGCTGACTATCTGGCGGAGTACCACAAGATGGACATGCCGTTCGGGAAGACGGCCGGACGTCTGGAGGAGACCCTGGATCACTATCACGCCATGGCGCTGTCGACCCAGTTTGAGGACGAAGCGAAATCGAAGCTGCTGCGGAAGATAGTCCGGTACAACATAGACGAGGAGCTGGAGACGCTGAAGGAGATCTGTTTCCCGTGTCATGACGAGGTGGTGTTCTGTCACAACAATCTGGGGGAGGGTAACCTCCTCCTCACCGGACACAAGGACGACAGGAGGGTCCAGGTTGTCGGCTGTGACATGAGCTCTTACAACTACCGCTCCTACGACTTCGGCCACTTCTTCGCCACCATGCAGTTTGACTTTGGCACTCCAAATTTCCCGTACTTCAAAAGAGATCGATCGTTTATCCCGAGTGAGGAGACCCGGAGAGACATGGTGGTGCGGTACGTGAGAAGGCTGGATCTCCCGCTCGCCCAGCAGAAGGTCACCGAAGAGAAGATCATGGAGTACTCGGAGAAGTTTATTTTGGCAGCTCACTTTCTACACGGCTGTTGGGGAATCGTTCAGGCGGACGTGTCAGAGTTACAGTTTGGGTATTTGGAGTACGCTCTCGCTTGTTTCCAGGCCTACTTTGAGCACAAAATCTTGAACAACTTATAGGATGAACGCTAAATTGAGACTCATAGGTACGATTAAAGAGTAAAGGCACGCCATTTACTTTTGATAGCGGCTATAACTTAAATCATATTAATAAAACAACTTTAATCAAATTAATAAAACAACGGGTCACGTGATCTTTTGTGATGATAAGAGTAAGGATTGTTGATTGTAGTACTTGAAATACATGAAAGAGATTCTTACGCTAAGAGGGATTTAAGATGCTTATTCTCGTTAGTTAATCTTTGTAACTCTTGTTGCATGCTGTTCAATGTAGTCTGACTTTTCTTGATGTTGTTTATTCTATACGCTGCAAACAAGATGTTTTATTGGACCTATGAATAAAAATATGCATGGTGAACAGTCGATTGTTTTTTAAATACAAAAAAATACATCATAAATGATAGTACAGTGATCAGTAGTCTCGAATGAAAACTAAGATATGCAAATTAATGACCTAATGTTAAGAAAATCTGTAACTTAACCTGTAAGACGCTTCCTTTGCGTTTTCTGAAAGTCCAAAACTTTAAGCAGCTGTTTGTGGAGCTTGGTAGCTACTTCCAGCGGATCCATGAAGAAAAGCTGGACATCCGGACTCATGTTAGGCCGTAGTGGCGTTATCATACACTTGTTTTTACACACCTGAATTTTAAACAATATTTTGAAGAATAGAAAATAATGATTTGATATTATTTAATAAACATTATTAAACAAATATTATTGAATAATATGTTTTCAGACAACACACGATTGTCTTTAAGAAATGTAGGCTCTGCTTCTTGGTATTTGCAACAAGTTATTTTTAAAATTTGAACATTCTTTTTAAAAATTCAAATTGACATCCAAGTGAAGTTCAAATCTCTCTATTAATCAATAATAAAACAAATTAGACTAACTAAGCATGGTATTTTAGGCTTGTTGTAGCACTTTGTACAAAAGATGTGCCCGCAACTGGTGAGAAGAAACTTGTATTCCTTGGAGGGAGGGGAGAGGTAGCAGGTGTTACAGTGAACCCAATCCATCAGCTTCCTTCTCAGCGACTCTTACATGGTGCTGTTCTGGTGTTTGGATATTAAGTATTTGTACTGTAGTTCTATATATTCTTATTATGCTGAACAGTGCTGCCAATATACCGATTATTGGTTTGAGTATTAGTGGACAGAAGCAAGGCCTGGGTGTAATGGTCATGGTCAGTGCCTTCTCCACCCTTAATAAAAGCTGATATAAGTTTTCAAATAATAACTACTAATGAACCAGTGTATTAAATTATTAATGAATTGTAAGTATTTATACATCGCCGCCTATGGCCTATAGCTCTGTATGTAAAAGGAATTTTTGTGTAAGATATCTAACTCCAGTCATCTGAGACGAATCAGGTGCGGCATTTCTTGGGGGCGATTTTTGAAGATTTGAAACCTAACTTATTGGCCCTGCTTCAGTTCTCGAAAGTGAAATACTCTCACATGGTCCAATGGAAACATCTTGACATCGAAAAAAAGTAGTAGCGACACATTTAGAGGAATAGGGTATGAAATTTGCGACACCTCCCGAGAAATTTCGTTCTCTCTACTACAACAATTCTAAAGTTTGTAACCTATCATTGTAGCTTACATTGAACATTTTAATATGCTGATATTAAGCAAGAACAGTTAAATAGTTGAATTCACTTATACTCCTGGAACGAAACTACTGTTTAACACGATTCAATATGAGGCGCGATAGTTTAATTTACTTTTCGCAAGCAGTATTCCATGAAAAATCCGCATCAAGATTCTAACAATTAAAAGTTCTTTACTTTTAAAACTGTTGACTAATTCAAAATAAAATCATAAAGCAAGGTAAAGAAGAGAGCATACAAATATCAAGGACAAAAAAGCTACAACTACTCATCAAATTTAAAACACTTCTAGACCCCAAAATATCTATATCATGGCTGAATAGAAGCAAGTATTGGATGTTGCAAATAACTAAACTAATTTGACAGCCTCGTGGTACATCATATGCAGGACTCACTTCACAACTGTTTGCGATTTCTTTTTAAAGCAACACGACCAAGCGCAGGACCACTTTCCAGAGGGTACAAAATTCCTGTTTTAGTTTCACCAACAGTTTCAGACTGAGGTAAATTACTAGGTCCGGCAGTTTGAGAAGAACTAGATTCTGATTTCAAATTTCTGATTTTTGATGTAGAATCAGAAATATTAGACCTACCAAAAGATTTGGATGATGAAGCAGAAATCCTTTGTTCAGTATTCGCAAGGTCAGAATTTAGAGAATTTATGGAATTTCTTGATGTTTCAACTGCAATTAGATGCTCATTTGATTTATCAACAGATTCTGGCCTTGACATCGAACTTTTTGCGGTGAATATCGAGGCATTCGATGAAACAGAATCAGACAACATGCTTTTAAACAGCAAGTTAAACTCTTGTTCCTCGTCTTCGCTGGAGCTGGAGCTATCAGCAAATGATTCCATAATTTTTCTGTAAGTCGAGGACGAGGAAGCTATATCAACCATTCTGCCCTGTTCCTCATCATCTTCACCATCATCATCTTCATCATCACCTAACTCTGACTCTATCTTATAAGCAAGGGAATTGTACTGAACATTCTCATAATCGGACTCTGCGCCCGACGAGTCAGAGTCGAAGCTAAGTTGAGTCGTGTCTGCGAGTCTCTGAGTGGTCTTGCAGTACGGACATTTCTTTTCTGTGTCGGACCAGCATTCCCAGCAGAAGTTTATTTCGTACCCTGGGGTTGAGTTAGGTGCTTAGGTGCTTCAAGCATAATTGCTGATAATTTAAAAAGCCCATCAATCAACTATGATCATACAATTCGTCAAACTTAGGTGGTCACGTAGTTTCGGGTTATCCTGTAGCAGGAATCGCCCGATACTACAATCCACACACGAGTATCGATACGAGTAGGTATGGAGGTTGTCATGATGAATGTACATACCGTGCCCAAAGCAGAAAAGGCAGGTTGTGTGCACGGTACGATCTCCGCAAATCACGCAGCTCTTCTTTATGAGGCGAGGGAAGTATTTTCTTAGAAACGGTTCTTTAGGCAAACTACCTTTCCTGTCTTCAACCTGTCAGGGAGTGGGCCAATGGTCCGTCTTTTTCTTTCAAATGATTAAGCAGACGTCTAACATTGATGTTTACTTTTCGCTCAACTCAAATTGCTTAATTGAAAATTATTAATTCATTTCTAGAGTTAGAGCGAATAAATACGATTAAGAGATAGAATAACAATTAACAATTTTAACGTAGCCTATAATGCTTTAAAATCAAATTGCACTACATGAAAACACTGACGATTATCTTGAAACAGTCTGTCCGTCGCTGCTTGAGAAACCGGTAGAGAAACTGCACCCGCCGGTTCTCTCGTTCGGGGTAAAACCACGCGCAGATACGTCGTACCGAGCGCTGGGAGTACACCTGAGACAGCGGCTAGATGTAATTAAAAACGATGTGGCAATTAAAGGCACAACAGTGGATATGCTTGATTGAAAAAACTTGAAGTTATGAAAAGAAAGGAAAAGTAATTAACCCGGTACCTGGAAAAAGTTGAGGAGGATGACGAAGAAAAGAAAGACGCAGATACAGAGCACTCTTTCTGGGTCGGGAGGGGAACCATCTGGTAGGCAGTTGTTGTTATCCTGACGAAAATGTACCGGGATAATTATATGACTTGAGATTAGGATTTAGTGCAATTTAATTAGTAGTAGTTTCGTGAAAACAATGTCATGTTCCTCATAGAGCCACGAAGCTGTGATGACAGTGAAAGAAATACAGAACTATATCTCTACGTGCAATTCAACATGGGTTACGCCAGCTTAGTTCGATCTCGGTATGATTTAGGAATCATTCAGATAAAGTTTGAGGTAGATATAAGCAAAAAAATTCTCGGTGCAACATAAGAAAACCTGAGGTAATTGAATCGAGGGAATTTTATCCTTCATCGTTAAAAATTGAGTTTTTTTAGTCTAACGCAATTGAAATATCTGCTACAAAATTTAAACTGCTCTATTTCTCATGTTCAGAATTATTAAGAAATTTTTTGCTTGTCAATTTATAACTTGATCAAAAACAGAAATTCACAGAACAGCTTTACAAGTTATTGGATTTAATGACGACTTTCAGTCGTTAATAAATCGTAACAACTTTTTATAAATAGCAACATGATTTTAGAATAGAAATTTTTAATAAGAAAGATACAGAATACATAATAAGTATAATAAAATTGATACCATAATAGAAAGTTACCATAATAGAAGTAATAATATTGTAACTTATTTTCAGGGTAAAAACTCATAATCATTTAGTATATTCTATGATTATTGTATATAAGGACCAGGACTCTTGATTCAGTACGTTTCGTTTACAGTTCAATTGAAAAGGTCAGTGCTGTTATAAGGACCATTTCCCCACACCTGGACCTCCAAAAGAATCAGGTAATCAGATCTCGGTTGATGAAGCGTTACTCTGGACCCATACACTGATTTCCCCTTCGGAAGAGTAAAGTCGTGGTAACCCCAGTCGCCACCTGCAGTACCCACAAGACTCTCATCCACGTAGATATTGGTACCAGAAAACCGGGGCTTGCTGGCTTCGCGTGTGTTCCACACTCCGATGCGGTAAACTCTAAACAAACCGCCCAAGTTTATCCATATCTTGTTATCGGCAGATGCAGATGCGGTATGGGAGTATGTTCTCATGCCAGTTTCATGAGGGTACGTGAAGACAAATTGTCCGTCGACCACGATCCCTGGGTTATAATCACGACTTCCGTGGGCATTGTTTTCTCCTGTCATTTTAAAGAACGATATCAGACGAACTTCAGATAGCCAAGTCTGTTGTCGGCGATGTACGGCTGAACCGATTTCAACTGCTTTTTCCGAGAGAGTAATGGACATGTCCACCATCTCTCCAATCCTCGAAGTTTTATTATCGACAAGATTCTCCAAGCTTCGCACTTTTTCACCGACGTCCGCAATAAGAAGCGCCTGCTCTTCCAGCTTTAAATTGTGTTTCCCACTAGAGCAATTGCAGTTTTCCAATCCAGTCTTCATCGCAGACTCAAGTTCTCCCAACTTAACGCTGACAGTCCTTTCAAGATTTTCTAACTTGTCTGTCAAGTTCCTTACCTGTCGGTTGCTCTCAAGGATTGTAGTTTCCAGTCTTTCGATGCTCTCGACGATGCCTTCCAAGACATTTGCCGTAGCCGTGGTGCTGCCACAATTTTGATTTTCGATCAAGGAATAGGCTCGGTCGACTAAATGGAAGGCTTTGAACATCACTTCGTATCCCTTTTTCAAAAACTCAACAGCTACATCAGGATTGGTTGAGTTTGGTGCTTTTTCAGTCGATGGGGCATTTGCACTGGTCACTCTCGTGTAGCAGAAACTTAGGCACAGAAAAAACAGGGAAAGCAACATTTCCAATATTCAATGAGGCGAGCGTAGATCGAACAGTTTAAATAAGATGAACCCTTCGAGAAGAATGAGCGAGAATCAGGTTGAATTATTGAGGGAACCCGACACGATGACACGTAGGTCGCTGTGAGAATAACGTGTCCCAGAACTCAACACGAACTGAAGAAATTTATCATAATCCAATCGCTCAGATTCGTGCGGTTATCAATTTTTAATAACTAATACTATGCACCACAATTTATATTTCTTATGATATAACATATATTTTGTGCTGAAATGAGCCATGAGCTCATGAGAAGAGGTATAATCGGTTTATCCAAACTGAATTTCTTAACAGAATCATCTAAAAATGTTTAAGGAATAAAAAGAAACATTATTTTTGTGCCGTAGTGGGCAATATGATTACTTGTGTGAATGAGAGGTGATTCAATGTGTTAATTTGGGGTATTCCCTCCACGATACCCTTGGTCCACTTCCCACCGTCACTCTGCAATAACACACCTGTCTTGATGTACACCTCGTACACTATGTACCCTGACAGAGAATTGTTCAATGAATTGAACCTGACTACCCTGCAGTAATAGAAAAACAAGAGGAAAAAACTAAAAATAGATAACATACCCGTATCAGATATATCCTCCATGGTTCCGTACACCTGAGAATCGAGGAAGACGACGAGAAGGAAAAGAAGGGAAAAGAGAAGGTGTTTCAGAGTTGCTATCATGACCAGTCTAAACTCATCGCCCGACAGACACTTCTGACTGCCGTCCCGGACAAAGCGCTGCGAAGTTCACGTTTTATCTTGTGTAGTTTATGTCTTGTGTAGTTTATTTCGTGTGTAGTTTATGTCTTGTGTAGTTTATTGGATCAAGAGGACGTATTAAACGAACATATTGACTTGAGTGTAAAGAATTGAGCCTGGACGGAACCCAGCTGCTCCAGTTCCTTGTTTAACATTAACATGCCGTTCAGCAAGGAAATTCACAGCTTTAGCCGAGGCGGGGCACATAACTCGCTTCCGCTACTCATTGTCAAATGTTGAATATATACTTGTCTCATCCACAAGAAATATCCTTGTGTTTCAGTAGTGACAAGTTGTCACAGTCTTGTGTAGTTTATGTCTTGTGTAGTTTATGTCTTGTGTAGTTCATGTCTTGTGTAGTTTATGCCTTGTGTAGTTTATGTCTTGTGTAGTTTATGTCTTGAGTAGTTTATGTCTTGTGTAGTTTATGTCTTGTGTAGCTTATGTCTTGTGTAGTTTATGTCTTGTGTAGTTTATGTCTTG
>JH153208.1:120623-143977 GCA_000226015.1 Mnemiopsis leidyi
TCGAAGCAATCGATAGGTCTTAGCGATTTATTCTTGAAGAGGCAGGTAAGCTTTTTGGAGGACTTATACATGTTATAGTAGCCTTATACATGTTATAGCGTACTATTTGCTGCTGACTGGAGACAGTGCCTTCATCAGTTTACGGTCTAACTCCACGCATAAACAATGTCCTACTAATTACTAATCCCAAGAATCAACATAAAACCATAGTAGAAGACTTTCCCGTTCGTCATGACTAGGAACCGACCGGTCCAGAATTTTTTGCTGCCGGAACGGAAACGGCCGGAAATGGATCTTATTTCCGGTTAGCCGGATTTTGCCGGACCGGAAACAGGTGTTTTTATCAAAAAATTTGGGTAGCCGGATTTGGCCGAAAATTCTATACTGGTCGTTTTGATCGATGATAAATTTTGAAACTTAAATTTGATATAGAAAAAGCCGTGACTGATCATGGGTCATAAATGTAGTAATGTAACTAATCTAATAATAGAGATAAGGTATAGACGATAATCTTGGTGTTATAATCTTGAACCATTAACTTTATATAACCAGTAACTATATATACTAAGTTTAAGAATGTTGGCCTCTGATAGGAAGAAGTGACAAGATATGTTTTACCTGGTGGACCCTGGATAGTTTTTCTTTGAGCAACTTATAATCATATGAAGGTGCCCTTGGGCCATGTATATAGATTGGTAAAGTTTGATAATAATAACGAGATTTAGTTCGAACAGTAAAATAGGGCCACACAGATGAGGTTTTCTGCTTTGAAGACATAAAATGATATGAGACGTGATCGGGAGTACTAACGAGAATTGGCTAACAAGTTGTACAGCTGGCTGCTGGGAAGATATCGGTTCCCACGTTCCCAAGAAAAAGAATCAATACAACAGCCGGCTTCGGTCACGTGACCTCTGTATTTCGTATGATATGGCAGGGTCAATTTTTTTTCCAGTGAAAATCCGGCAAATTGTTTTGAAACCGGACCGGAACCGGAACCGGATTTTGAAGCCGGATATCCGGCCGGAACCGGATTCAGCCGGATATCCGGTCGGTTCCTTGTCATGACGACTGACAAGGAAACAATTCCCGGTTCGCCCCTCCTTCGCCATGACATTCAACAAGTCGCAGGGGCAAACTTTAAAGAGAGTGGGACTTTATCTCGGCAAGGACTTCTTCTCACACGACTCAGCTACTACGTAAGGAAGATGAGAACGAGCTGAAAGTCTTGGCAAGTGACGGGGTTACGACCCAAAATGTTGTTTATAGCGAGGTTTTTTAGGCTGAATTAAAGTATTTTGTGTGTCGGATAATTTTGGACTATTTATCAGAATTTATTTAATACAGCATGAACTTGGCATGAACATGGCACAAATTTTGAGCTATTTAAGAAAAAACAGTAAATAAATAAAAGTAATCCTAACTTATCAAACTCGCAAAGCTACGTATCAGAAAGTGAAAATACTATACTATCAGCGCAGCGAATTTCGAACAATGAGTGCCTACCATGTGAAACCACATCGAATTGAGCTAAAAAAGTCTTGCATTATAGATGATCAAAATTTTACAGATAATTATAAACTTACTAAGGCAGAGACTTAGTAACAAAAACCTCATGGGATTAAGTGAGGCTAAAAATTATTGTCCTTCCACAAAGATCTATTGATTTTGTCATGTTAGACACATCGACTATGACACAGAAAAAAAGGATTGATGACAACAGCTCGGTCTGTCCAGCTGTGAAAGAGACTTTTATTTGAATCATGACACGTCGGGATTTTAATGTTACTGAAATATTTTTCTATGGTATAATGAGATTCAGACTCTTTGAGGCGAACAACTATTTATCGACTTATTCTTGATTTGCCGATTCACCAGGTCACACAAATGTTCTTTGTGAATAAGAGCGTAAGAGAAAGTGTTTTAATGAAGTTCCTGAGCTAAGCGGATAAGTACTAGGAAAAGTAGCTACATTATGGACCGACTATGTCCTATAACATAAGGCGAGTATTAAAATATAATACAGCCAAGCTATTTAGTAGTACTAATAAAGGCACTTTATGTAACATGTTCATGCATAGTACTTACAAAACAGAGCAATTCGAGCGTTCATTGTAAGCTTCCTACAATATCATGACATAATTTGATCAGAAATAGGACTTCTTTAAACGTTGGCAGTGCTGATCTTCAGTAATAACTACCGGGTACCAGTCCCCCGTGTACCAGCTAGGCTAAAAATATAACATGTTTGTTGTTTGAGCCAAATTGTCCAAATATGAAACGCGCTAATGATGAATCGAAGGCAAACAAAAGAGTGGCTAGCCTAGCATCACATAACAAACTCCGCCTAAATCTCATAACCATGAAAGAATGCTCCTAGCAGTCTATGCTATACAATAGAATAGGTTTGTGGGCTTTCTATTGTTAAGGTTTGGAACATCTCACTAGCACTAAAATCTAGGACAGCGATGCGAAGGCTCTAGCCGAGTGAGGGTGTAAGTTGTGATAACCAGAGCTAAGATAGAACAATGTTATTTCGCTGACTCAGCGTTAGGTTTAGAAGCTGGAACGTATCAGAACGACCACTGTAAAAACGGGGATTGCTGAACTTCAGAACAATAACTACCGGGTACCTGTTATCACGTAGATGAAATGGGAGAAATAAATGATTTTATTCACCTCAGTAACTTTGGAAAAGTTCCGATACAATACTCAGGGTGCCCTTTAGAGGATTCAAAGGAAATATTTCAACAATCTTAAAAATAGTGTCATATCTTGAATCGTTTCAAGACGTTAAGCAGCAAAATAGCCTTCGAGATTTTTCCCCTACCAACACAGTGCAGGCAATACGGTAGTGCGCCTCTTCAATTTAAGTAAAGTAAGTAAGTATCTGTGTTAATGTAACTGTGTCATTGGGGTTTCCATGACTCTGTGCACATTTTATTAATATCTGATTATGTAAACCTGTACGGCTTGGTATACTTATAGAAAGGACGAAGCGTGAAAACAGTCGATAGATTGACACATAAACAGTTCATGTTTTTTGTTGATTCAATAAAAGTTGAAACATGTACGTATAGACTTAACGAAAACTGATATTCTCTGAAATCCAGCCATAAAGCTTTACTGACTACTGTGAGAGTTCGAGTCAAACTGCAAAATTTGGTCAAACAATCATTAGTGCAGTTCAAGAGTGCAATAATTTCCGTCTTATAATTTCCGTCTAATGGTTTTTAATCGTATTAAAAGAAGTATGATGTAGTGTTAATCAAACTCATGTAGACACGGATATCTTCCCATTATACAATGGAGCCAGCAGAACGGCAACATTTATTATCGGCAATTCAAACCATTACTCCGTTATCGATCCATAAGAAGTCTGAAATTCTATTGTATAAATTTGATTGGTTATAATTACTCGTCATCATGAAGCGTACAAGTTCATTGCTATTGATAATAATAATAATAGTTGTGCAATTTATAACACTGCTTTACATTTTAATAACTTATACTCAGCGGTGTAAAACACTAACTAACCAAAAGTAATCTAAGTTAAAAGGAAAAGTCCAGTAATGAGAATCACAGAGGAAAACAATCATACCCTCCACGAAAGCCACGATAAAAGTTTATCTAACTAGCATCTGATGATGTGAGTGTTGTGTGGAGATTGTTGAAGATTTTAAGTCCAATATAGCTTAAACTTCTACGACTTGATGCTGATATAACTTGTGGAACAATAAGCTTGAGTGTATGTCCATGATGTGCATATCGAAACATGTGACCCTTTAAATAAACAGGAGCAAGTCCATTGACAGATTTGTATGCAAGAAGAGCAATCTTGAAAGCGATTCTCTTCTTGACTTTTAATCAATGTAACTTTTCCAGATCTTCACCAACATGGTCATACTTGTATTTATTGCTGACAGCTTTGGCTGTAGCATTTTGTATCAGATGTAATTGATTCAGAAGTTTTCCAGAAATACCAACGTAAATTCCATTACAGTAATACATGCAGGAAACAGCTAAGCTATTAACAAAATTGTTCTCAGCTGAGACCTGGAGAGCAGGAATCTAATTTTGCGGATGTTACGCAAGGTTGGGAAGCATTTCTGCACAGCCATATCATAACAAAGTCCTATCTGTAGTAGCAGTTTTAAACTATTTCAAGACTACAAATTAAATACATTTATTGAGAATGAATACGAACGTGTCTGTTCGAAATTATTTTGAGTAAAAAAGTTTCCTAAATGATCGCATTTCTTAGTCATACAGAGAAAAGTAACATTCAAATCATGATAAAGTCTCTTGATTTAAAATCATGTATGATGGCATCATGCAAATTGTTAGACGTCTGGAATACCACGAATAATAATGCATTATGCGTTGAACAAGACATATCATATAGTTCCTTTATAACCTTTATAGTATCTTCATAACATTTATGTTAATAGTGACTTAGTAAGGTGGTGAGAAGGGTAGCTGACTAGGTAGCTAGTCTAGATTATATGGTGAGTTATAGATTATATAGTTATCAGTCTATGTCTTTGAACGCCCCCTTACCCCTTCACTACGGTGCTCTTAGAGAGTTTCATGTACGACAAGAAGCGATCCGTGGAAAAGTAAACATCAAATCTGCTGTGCTATTGTCTTATTGTAAGGAAAAACTTCAGCTAGAGGCCAGCAGTGACTAAACCAGTTTGACCTCACAAAAAACTTGACTGTGAAAAACTGTTAAAATCGCGGTCATGATTAGCGCGTCTATGCTAACAGTCTGCCATCATTCCTTTCTAATCTGCTTTCCCTAAAAATCATCCGAGTGAACAGAAGTAAGATCAACGATGTAGGAAAAAGTCAAAATAACTTATTCAATGTCTGTATGGAAAATGGCACGGGATGATGGGTTATATGGGTAGTGGCAGCCCGTACATATTATACTAATGTCCTTGTCCATTTTGATCTGCTTACCAAGACTGGTGAACTACTAACTTCACTAGTACCGACGATCTTACACGAATAGCACGTACGTTAGTAGTTAATACATTAAAGTATATTGTGCAGTTATATTAAAGCATTGATCAAGTGTGAATTTATAATGGGAATCATAAATGTGGGTGACTAATGCAATTGATTAATACATAGGTCGTATCAAAATATCAGTTATACGTTGCAATTAATATGTATCACATGAGAAGCTTTGGTTGATTGGCGTTCATTGACTGCAAAAGGAGTTTATCATAAGAATCAGACCAAACAAAAATTTAAAGAGACTGGCCGGCTGTTAGTATTTGAGTTTCACTGTTTTGTGTGGGTACAAGAAGCTGGGCATCAGACATGTGACGAAATCGTAATACTTTGAAATTTCATCAGACTGAATATTAAAACTTTAAAGATAATTGTGCCTCCATGCCTCCATTCCAGTAACTTGATAACGCTTCTCCTTTTCAATCCTATCAATTTTTTAGACTTTTTTCCGAATTTCAACTTCAATTTTGTAATGTCGATGAGCGAGAAAGAATTTAATGCTCCTTTAGTTAATCATGAACATGTAGATACGTTACTCAATGATACTTTTAAACAATGAAAGAATCAAAATCGACCGTTTGTCAAGCTCGTATGGCACTGTGTGGACATCAAAAACAACTGAGCAGCCCTAGAGAAACCTAACAAAAGCGCCAGGCATGAGCTAAGTAAACGACCCACCTGCCCGAAATCAAGTGCAATTTACTTGGAAGATTTATTATGAGTTGTTGTCAGTGTCGCAAACTTAACAGCTTTTTTTATAGTTTTACATGGCCTTGGTACCTTTAGCGCAATGAGTAGTTTGGGCATATTAGCCTTGTTGATTCGCTAATTCTAATTTCTATTTTCCCCTGGTTCGATTACCTCTTACGACTCCTGGTACGTCTCATGGTGTAATATGTCTTCAAAAAATGCTCCAAAAATTTGCCATTGATGCTAATATTTAAGTATCTTGGTCTAGATCTATTAAATATATATAAAACACGCACACTCATTTTTGCAGTGTCACGCTGGCACTTTTCCACGCATTGCCGTGTCGAATTACAATGCAGCCGTTGTAAACTTCCCACGCTCCCAGCTTGATTATAACGATTCAAACTGACAAACTCAATTGCACATTCCACGGCACACCGTATCGTACATACTGTTTGACACGGAGCCAATTTGAAACTAAACTGCCCAATGCGCAGCTCTCGCCCTAATCACGTGACAAGACGTCACGATCTGTTGCGCCAATCACGAACAAGGATCACGCGCTTCTCTCCAATCAGAACACTGTTTTACATCACGTGACAAACAGCGCAACCTAATTGGACGTTATTTATTCGTGGTGTTTTATATAGAATAAAGACTTGCACTTGGAGCTTATCAAAAATAACACACTCCCTCGCTACGCTCGGTCGTGTGTTATTTATGAATAATACACTCGCTTACAGCTCGTTTATTATTCAAACATAACGAGCGCTACGCGCCCGTTATGTTATTAGATAATCCCCGGCGTGCGCATCTTTATTCTATATATAGATATAAATACATATATATATTTTTGTTACACCTGTTATGTACCCAGGTTTTTACAATTATACTGAAGGAGCTCCTGGAAAACGGAGACCCTCCTCATTTAACCCTTTATTACGGTTTCCCGGTCATTCGGATGAGTCGACCGAAGAAGATTGCATAGGCAAATGCCCTTAGCGCACTCCTTTAGCATTGACCGATAATATAAATTATTGAAGTTCTCAAGTTTCACCAGCTGTCAAAAGATCAGCTGAAAAATAAATTGCAAGTTCAAGTCGACTGGACATCTATAGTAATTTATATAATCATGTTAAGCTAGGGCTATGAAAATATCCAAATTTGTAAATTGTAGTTTGAAAACTGACAACCTCAGTTCACGAAAAAAATTCTCAACTGTTTCAGCAACAACACGTGTTTGTTCAATACTTTATGGGAAAAATTGGCAGATTTGTGAATGCATAAAACAATAGCTTTAGTTTTACGCCTTGGCCGGTTAAATTCCGTAATTTCGGACATGGCTACTTACAGAACAAAGAAGGACAACTAGAAAACAAGGATTTCATCATATCTATCATCTATCACTAAAACCACGAAATGGTAATGACATAACGCACCGCCACGAATTACGAACCAAGGCCAACATTCCACTGCAATTATATGACAACAATGAAGAAACGAGAACACTAACAAAACAGTCCTGACCTCGGTATACTTTTCGTTATCATTTGATAGATCCTTTTTGTCGTAATTCTGGCAGCCATCATCCTGTTTCTTTAGTTTTTCACACTTCTCCAGATCTACGTTAATTCCAATCTCACATTTCTTTCTTGGACCATCTGTCGATAAAAATCGAGTATATGCGAAGAGAATGTAATTACGTCAGGCAAACTTAGACAATTTGATTTGTATAAAATACCTTATTCTCTTATTTCGACTGTGACAACCATAGTTTAAGTTATTTTCCTATTGCCAATAGACACACCACAAGAAAAGCAATTAAACAAACCAGAATTAAGGTGGCACTGTCTAGAGGCTCTCTTTAGCATGTTGTCCGGAGACAAATGTCCCGTCTTATCCTCCTTCTCGAACACTTTAACCATTTCCCGATCAGCAAATTCCTCCACCCTCCTACTATTCTCGTTGATACTCCGAGTGGCACGTGCAATGGACTCCATTTGGTTGTTCAGTGCTGAGACTGTCGCCTGTGTCGTCTCATTCGCCTGGTCGACCGTTAACTTAGCTGAACACTCGATAGACTTAGCAAGGAGAACGGCGTTGTCGCCTATGTTCTGGAGAGGTCCACTCACGATGAGAGAAATGATAATGCTCCTGATGAGAGACCGGCCCAGTCCTGAGAAGAGGACGGGTAACATGAGGGAGACAGTGCACCGAGCGTGACGGTACAGGGCTGCTAGGACACCCAGGGTCATAGACACTCCCATGCAGATTATCACCAGGTCCATCCTGAGAGGAGAGCAATGAACTTTAGTCTTTACTAGTAAAGTGCAGTTTTGAAATTGCGGCCTGAATGAACAATGATCTGATAGGATGAAAGAACCAGAGCTTCATAGCTGACAGCTTTGTGTATTTATGACTACTCTAAAGGAGTAAATGATGCGCGGCTATGATATTGTGCACACTGCGATCGTAGAACTGGAATTTATTATATCTTATTCAAGTAATCAATAATCATTACTTGAAGGGTTTAAATACAAGTATAGAAAGAAAGAAGTCTGACCGTTCAAAATGAAATACGTTTTTGGCACTGTTCAAGGTGGAAAAGGTTGCAAGTCCACAAAAAATACTTGCTGTCAACACAAACAGGCTTTGTGAGACACTGAACCTCCTGCCATCTTTCTTGGTAAGAAAACCATCCAGTTTGGAAATAGCCTGGTAGAGCGGCTCGTCAGATGTTACTCTGTCCATGATAGAGCTAAAATCCAGTGTTTGAGGGTTATTATTTTACTTCAGTTTGAGTAAGAATTTATCTGAATATTGAATATTTTCAATGGCTTTGTTACATGGAATTGTTGCATTTTTTGCGACGGTTTCATTTTCACGCCATCAAACGAAGTTTTTACTTTAAATCATTTTCTTGAGTTTACTATTTTGGTCAGTTCACGATTCAGGGCTGACAGTATATCTAGCGACAATAAAGTATTCGCTTATTTAAATTTCACTATTCTAACCTGACGAACCAAATCATTTTAAAAACAGTAGTCATTTTAAAGTCTTGAAACTCATAATATCAACAGAAAGTTTTGTATTCGATTTCTTTCAAATCCATTTTTATGCTATTAACTAGGCTGCATCGATCGGTCTCGGTACGAAATCGGGTAAAAAGTGGAATCAACAGGAATTCTTTCGTTGATAATTATGACAATATTACTGTGTACGTGCAATCTTATGGCGGGATTGTTTAACTTATAGCACTGTGATAGTATAAGCTTATAATTAATAACATTCTAACTCTATGAAAAGGTAACAACAATCTGCATAGAATCATCTGATTAATAATTAATTCTTGAAATAAAAAGCAATAAGTACAAATAAAGCAAATATCACAAAACGACCCTTGTATTATTCTGCTAACTCAATACTCTCACTATCGACCAAACTGGGAATATCGCGTCTACTGCTAACACTGTCTGCTAGATCTGCGCTCAGTCCTGCTCTAAAAAATGAAGGGGCTGAGGTTTTATCCTTGGGGGACGCCGCCTCTTCATCGGTTACGACAACCAGTGGCCTTTCTTCTTGAGTGTACACGATGTTCAGAGTATCTATGAAGTGGTCGGGAAGGGGTCGGTTTTTAGTCTCAGGTAACCACCACGACGCTATTGTGGGGCCAACCTGTGGGTTTTGATATTGGAGATTAATCAATGAACCACAGGCTGAAAGTAGGGAAAATTATGTAATGCCACAACTAATAAGTCATAAATTCTGAGTTTTTGAAGTTAAAGGAAAGTTGTTGCAGCACATTCACATGTAAAATCATGAAAGCAGTTTACCGCCACGGAAGCAGCGATGAGAAAAGGCAAAATGTCCAAAATATCGGTAGTGAGAACCAGAGGATTGGAAACCATCCCTCCAATCTGAACTCGGAGATGTGTCAAGTTATCAAGTAACAAGATCAATTCTTAGCATTGAAATATTTACTAAATAACACTTTTTGTATGATGAGTGCAATTTAAATAATTGAGACATATTTACTACATATTATTTTTTCATACATATTGACTACGTAAAAGATAATTTAAACGCCTAACAACATGTTCTTTTAATCAAAAGAAGACAGTGAAAACTGTTACACAAACTCTATAGTTTAAACTCACTTCCGCAACAGCGATACAACCTGCAGTAACTCTGTTCCTCATGGTTGTTGGATAAACCTCAGCCAAATACAGATACACATAGTTGAAGCTAACCGCTGCAAACGCCATACATAACACCGCACTAGCAAGACGTACCTGAGGAAGTTGAAATCGTTCGATCGATCAGCCGTTGCATCGGACCGCAAGTCTTTTTGTCAAAACTTGATATAAGAATATATGAAGTTTTAAATGATATAAAGTTATGACCTGGATCGGAGTATGCATTTTTATTAAAGCAGATACCTGGGGGACACAGCAAAGAAAGCAAAAAGCAACAGCAATTAGCTGCACCCAAAAATTGACCGGTCTTCTCTTCACGCTGAATTGTTTGGTATTAGAAAAGTGGTCAAAAAGCAATTTCAATATGTCAAGTAGCTCTTGTATATAAATTTAGTTATTGTAAAGGAACAAAAAGACAAAACGCAATATAGCTTTATCCGACTAACTCAGAACAGAAATAGACAACAGCAGCCGAGGGAAGGTCAGACAGAGCAAGTAACCAGCAGCTGACGTAGGGAGAGGAGGACAGCTTCTCGGCTGAGAACTTCAACATGTAGTAAATTAGGACGTTAGCTGCCGAGGTAAGGTAGAAGGTAGCCGTGATGAATATAAGACGAGGACGCTGGAAGAGCAACTTGACACTTTCACTCTCTGAAGGAGGGTGGGGGTTTTAGATCAAAGATTTGGGTCCGAATTTAAAGCTTTGATCGTGACCAGAAAAGAATTTGTCTATGTTTTCATATATTTGTTATGTTAACTTTGTCATTGAACAACGAAAAACGAAGCAAAGAACAACACAAAACGTGAGACAAGAACCTGCGGCGGAAGATTCGCTGAGAATAATATCTTCGTCTACATCAGCGATGTAAAGGACCGGCAAACCGTTCACTTTAGCAGCAAACTGAATGTTTTCCACGGCCTTTTCCTTCTTGCCGTGGCAGAACAACCACCTGAAAACAGTAGCAAGTTAAGAAGCAAGTAACGAAACGCATAGATTCGACAAGTTTCAACCACTGAGTTTCACTCACCTTTTATCATTTTTAGGATCTATGTCACGGAGGAATGAGGATGATATACCGAAATATTTCTGACTGAGGACTTGGATAGTGATTTTTAAAGTTTAGTTTCCTGATTCCAGAGAATCATTCGTGTTTCTGCTATTTGGGTTAAATAAAACTCTCCTTGAACAACACTATAGTCCGTTTGATTATATCAAAATTTTAATGTCCTCGAAATTAATGCGTTCAAGAAAATCAGAAGCAATTTTTATCAGCTTGAAAATGATCATATTTAACACAACGAAAATATTTAAATATTTATGTCAAATATTTAAATATTTATGTCAAATATATATATAATATATCTACCTGGGACTTTCTTTTAGCGCCGGCAGCATGAGGAGAATTACAACTCCTCCAAATATCGAGAGAGCCACAATGAGCTGCCGCCATGGTCTTACGTAAAATGCTGCGGAACATGAGATAATTCAGTAGGGTTGGGACTTGGGGTCCAATAGATTCTGAAAAGTAGGCATGTAAAAGAAGAATAACAGGCCAATATTTTTGAGAGAGTTTGCAATTGGAAACACCAACCGATAGTGCCGAAGAGAGCGAAGGCGACACTTGAGTAGACGATGTGAGCGAGAAGTGTGAAAGATCGGTTCCTCTTGCCTCCCCACTCTGTTGCGTACACACAGGCCGTGTTCCAGTGACATGCAGTAAATCCTGATATTTATGAATAAACTTAATACATCAAATAGCATTTTATTTTAAATTACTATCTTTCTTGACGTCCAGATATAACTGTTCTTTTACAAGACAATTTTGCAGAGCTGCGCAAGTTAAAAAGGGTAAATAAATTATTAATAGCATAAAAAGAAGCACTGTTCATAACACTATCTATAATAGAACTTATAATCATAATAGTACCTATTCCATCCTTAACGTTGGGGATTCCCACCTGTAAATATCCTCGCAAGACAATAATACTCGTAACTAGGACTAAGAGAGGTGAGGTAAAGGAGAACTGTGTTCAGGAACTGACACAGATGTATCGTC
The DNA here is from genome assembly GCA_000226015.1 of Mnemiopsis leidyi. Classification (NCBI taxonomy): domain Eukaryota; kingdom Metazoa; phylum Ctenophora; class Tentaculata; order Lobata; family Bolinopsidae; genus Mnemiopsis; species Mnemiopsis leidyi. The sequence continues at coordinate 132,589 of JH153208.1, forward strand.
GGTACACGTCCTATCTTGTCCCCCATCCAACCCCAGAATATACAGCCTATCGTGTATCCCAGGAAGGCGTATGATGACACTGAAATAAAGATATGGGCCGGTACACGCAAGGAATTCAGCATTGGACGGAATTCAGACTACCTCAAATCCTAAATAAGGAATTCAGTGCAGTTGGAATTCCGTGCAAATAATAATCGTTGGACCGTGGAAGTGTTTTTCCAAACCCCTTGATGTCTTTTTGGTATAGTAAATTGTAAGAAGGCAAGGAAACAGTTTCAAAGCTGACCTGCACTGATTTACAAATAGTTAACCGACTAAGATCTCGGGCTACAGGACCTTAATAAATATGATATAAAACTAGTTTAATTCCAAGCATTTAATCTCGGTTGCGCAGTTGATCATATGTTTACCAGACTGCGAAACGGTAACAGAAGGACAGTGGAACATTGAACAACTGTCCCGGCCAGATAAGTTAAATTAAGCAATCTGTGACAACGTAGTTTTGTTTATTTCAAGTCATGTTATCAGACGTTTAAGTTAAGAACATTGCCAGTCCGGTCGTACCTACGCTGACACAAATTATACAATACAGTTTTTAACGAGTCTGAAATCAAGATTCAGCCTGCAACATGTGCCTGGAACATAAATTCCGAGCTTGGAGTCCTTCGACAAAAACACGCTTATACCTTTCAGCAATCGCTTGAGAGGGATAGGTATTTGAAATAATTTAAATTCCAGAATTTATTTGAAAAACGGCATTCAGCTGATTCATAATAATCCATCTAACCTATTTTAGCTTTGTAGGCATCATGACAAAAAAGATTAAACTCAGAAATTATTGACTGGTGAGGCTGATCCCAAGAAAAGTTACACTTTTTAGCGTAGCAAATGTTCTGAAGAGAGCATTTCTTTGGACACCACCAGTTTTCCGTGTAGAATTGACAAGTAGGAGTCAACGCTGTAAAAACCTGAAGTTATTTCCACGTTTGATTACAATTCAAATGTCTCATTCTCTTAATTCGCATACGATGTAAAACCGTAACTGTCAAGGACTTAATTTTAGAATGTTATTCCAAGAGATTAAGCCACTTAATTTTAGAATGTTATTCAAAGAGATTAAGCCATCGCACCGATGATCTTAACGTGGTGAGATACCTCCAATGTAAGACAGAAGGTATGCATGCAGATTGTAGAGGAGGACACGATAGCTAGAAATATCTGGTATCTCCCTAGATCACCTCCAGTCAGAACGTAATCTTCAAGAGACAGCACCATCTTGGCGTTGCAGATTTAAAACATCGTATGTAAACACAAGGAGCTGAGGGCTTATGACCAGCACGTTTAAAACAAGTTTACTTACGTTTGATACAGATTAAAACTTTTTTAGCAAAGATGATAAACTTTTTTGCGAGTGCGGGATATGTATAATTTTGCAGGTTTGGACATTTGGCTTCGATTTTATCGCTTTCAAAGAAAACTAAGTATGTAGTAAGCGGTTCCCGTCCTCCTGCCCCACAACATCGTGCCCCACAACATTTTTTCCCACATATTTGGCCCCAGCGACCCTAACCCAAACCCTAACCCTAACCCTAACCCAAACCCTAACCCTAACAAAGTTGTCTGTTGTCGATCAGGACGTCACTGGGGCTAAATTACTGGGTTAAAGTGCTCTGGGGCACGATGTTCTGGGGCAGGAGGTCGGACACCGTAGTAAGCACACAGAAACCATCAATATCCTATGACAACTAAAAACTATAGAAGTATACTGTATAGATACATTGTTCAAAAACTATTACAAAAACTATTTAGAACAACCTAAGAAAATTTGACGCAAAAACATAACACCAGCTAAGATCCACAAAATGCCTACATGTTATAGGCAGAGGGAATATCAAAATGTTGCAACAGACACCACTGTCGGAGACCGACATCAGAATCACGTCTTACACAATCCCACTGATTTCAACAGAAGTAATACCACTGATGCAGGGCATGACACTGGTTTACTGGAGGACAATACTATTGTGTCTCGATCGACAAACACTGCGTCCTCAAATGAAGGGAGTCACTACAAGCTCGATTACTAATATCGAGAACCTTATACTCTTATGTGCAAACGAAGGCGAGCAAACATTTAAAAGAGTCAGGATTCGGCTAGATCGGTATAATGTACTCTAATCAAATTATGGAGATGGACACTTAAAAAGCTTATCTACAAATTCGCTTTAATGAGAGCGCAATTATCATTTATTATTTTATTTGAATTACAAGGTATGATTACACACTCGACACTATCTAAAGATCTATTATAATATGTAGCATCAATGTATTATAGTATTATGGTTTTGAAAATGGTATGATCCATTTTAGTCAGTACGAAAATTGAGAGAATTGTCACGTAAACCGTCCTGACTCCTGGGACAAGTGTGTTTCTGAGTTAAGGCGGACTTCCATCGAACCCGGCGGACTCCGGCGGACTTTTCCTATTTTACATCCATAAATACAATCCATCCATAAATAAAATCTATTTTACATCCATAAATCTATTTTTAAATCTATCATACATCCATAAATTTAAGTTACTGAGCTTTTAATAGCTAAAATTTCACCCTGGGGACCGCTCTTTCTAGCTAGTAAGCTACTGCGGACCCCAGTTTCTGCTAACTTGGTCTGGATTTGACCCAAAATAAGTTTATAATAAATAGCTATTTGTTCAAAATCACTATCACTTAACCAAAGTAACAATATGAAACGATCTGGACCAAATGATATTGTCATGTATTGACCATTAACCAATTTCAGACAAATAGTGGCAAGAAAGGGCAGGTAAGCGAATGGTGAGCAAGAAGAGAAGAAAGGTAATACGAGCGGATAACGAGGAGGGAGGATAGAAGAGGAGAAAGGAGAAGAGAGGATAGAGAAAGGAGCGAAAATGGGAGAGTAAGGAGATAGGAAACGAGTCAGGAAGGAGAAGAGTTATGTAAGAATTTGAAATTTTGCATTCCTTTTCCGTCCCTTTTTCCCATAAATATTTCAGAACCCTACGTTTATTGCCCATAACCAGTTGGTTGAGACACAATCTGCGTTAGTACTTGCTTACTTTATATCCTTTTATTACAACCTTCATTTCTGTATGTCCACTCATATGGGGTATAGGTACCGATCAATGTAACTTTGTTGCTGCAGGCCATTATCAAGCCTTAAATGAACAACTTAATCGTGACAATATAATAACTAATTTCAGTTTATACTACGATATCATTGAAGACATATGATCATCACTTACCAACAGTTCGATCCACTTCTGAGTAGACTTAAAGTGCATCAGTGAAGTATGAGCTATTTCTGCGTAAATCAGTAAATTCAGAAGAAGTGCAGGATGTCACCTGACATCAGTCACAGGTAATGTTACATTGGAGGCTGGTCAGCACTGTAAACTGAAATAGATGAGATAAGGTTACTGTAGGGAATCGTGTTACAACTCTTATCGGGCGTACGTTAGATAACTTAACTTTAGCTGCCGACTTTGATTCGGCTGCTCCTCTCTTTACTTATTTACTTGCTTTCTCTAATCGCAACGCAAAGCCTGGACCATCGCAACGCAAAAGTTTGCCATGTTTTTGTGAAAAATGTTAGCCTGTCTGTATTGACTTAATCATGTAAGGCGGTAATCAAGATTCAGATGTTCGTATACTTGGCTCATTGTTCAAAATATAATAATTATGATAATTTTCTACGTGGCAATGTGATGGATAGATTTATGCAGGAATGTAAGATATGATATAGAAATAGAAGAGTAAATATGAAGAAAAACGTTCCTTGGACTCAGCTACCTTTACAAGATCAGCTCTGCGTGGTCGTCTACGATTTCAGGTAACTAACTTGGGGGGGGGGGGCGGGGTAAGATGACCACGATTTTTTACTCTTTGGCCTAAGTCAGGGCTTCATGGTCAATGGCTTAGAAATTGTGACCATTGACCATGGGGTCAATTTCAGGGTGTCATGGTCATGGTCAGCGCCTCACCTCGGACCCTTATGAGAACTGACGTTCTGCCATAGTACACTGTGCCCTAGGATTTTAATGCCCTTGTTCATAGTGACGTCATGCCTCACAACCTCTAGCCCTACAACCTCAGTAATTTGCTGATGTCCGGATCGGACTCTAGCCCGAAATCAACACTTTAGTTCGAGTTGGCCTCTCGCCTGAAAACATCTCACAAAAGATTGTCATCGGACTGCGTAAGTGCACGTGACCTCAATCCTCATCATCAAGATGCATGTAGGGTCTTGTCGTACTGTCGTAGCAGACAATTGAACCAATGGCAGGAGGATCAGCTGGGCGGAGTCGCATCAATGACACATCTCGTGAGGGAAGTCCAGTGGTCGAGGACAGATTCTAGGACCTATGTATTGTCTCAGTAGTTGTAACAGTGCGATGCGTCGTTGGACCTCAGGTATGGCCAGGTAGCAGAACGATCTCATAGAGGTACAGAGGCGAGCTCACCTATCTTGGCGAATTAACGGGACCGTGTTTAATGCAAAATTTCGCATTCCGACCCAAGAGCGAGTTAAATCTGTTTTCCGACGAGCATCCGGGTCACGTGGCCTCTATCATCTATCTATGATGACCATTTATGCTTTTTATTTCTTAACAAGCAAGTAAGTTAGAGAGGCGTTGTTTAAGAGTCGCATGACGTAGATTAATAGATGGACGGAAATTTTGTTCAATGTTCTGCCTCTAGTTTTTTTCTTCTGCCTTTAGTTGCGATTATTCATATCTGGGCAATATTTGCAAAAAAGACTTCCGTTCAACAGTCCGGTGCAATCCCACGTGTAGACTTCCTCCGATGGAAGTCTTGAGCTGAAAATACATTAGTTCGACTCTTGAAACTAGGTTATCTTATCACTCGTTATAAGTTCTGACATCGAACCTTTACTTGAGCTAGGTAACTTGGTCCCAAACTGTCGATGGTTAATTGGAATATTAGTCACTGAGAATATTAGTCACTGAGTTAGCCCCATTTAATTTTGAAAAATTATCAGATTACTAAGCTACCGAACTACTTCAGTGAAGATAAAAGACCGTTTTTACCCTTGACAAAACTTGACTTGATGGTATGCCTGCAGTCGTACAACGATGAGGTAATTTAAGGAAAGTTTCTATGACTATCCAAGTTTATTTTGGTAGTAACAATTTTTCTACTCAGGCACCTGACTAATGACTACCTTCCTTCTTAATCTAAATTTATTTCAGTGGTATCGTGGTTACTCTCTGCGTAACGGTCCCAATCACACTGGGATATTTCCAGCGAATAGAGTCAGACAATTAAAGCTCCCTGATTCCACTGAGAAAGCTAAGCACATCTATTGGTCCATTTGGACAAAGATTCTGTGGTCCAAATTTCTCGAGCAATTCACGTCGGAGTCGCCAGGAACATCAAGTGAGTCGATTGAGAAGTTTCACAAAGCTCTGAAAGGCCTCCAAGCCGGTCAGGAAACAGGTCTGCTTGAATTGGCTAGCTACTTAAATTGCAAAGTTCCTCCCTTCGCTGATGGATTGTGCAACGACTGGCGAAATATTTCTTTCTCTGAGCTACAAGGTTTGATGGAAGAAAGAAAGGGTGGACAGAGAGAACTTTCCCGCAACCTACGGGTTATGTCACTTGAGGTGAAGAGTTTAGTGATGGGATACGAGCTCAAAGAAGGGGCTAAAGCCGCCCTTTTGGTTTATTTGTATGACGAAGGGAAGGGTAGCCAGTTGTCTGAATCATGCAAGATACCATTCTCAATCGATAAATTGGGAAGAATCCCCAAGCTGCCCAGGCTCATGTTTAAAGATTTGAGACAATCCTCAATTCGATCCACTGTATACTTGTCGTTCAGGGTTCTTCTGGAGGTTCCAATTAATGAGCAAAAGAAGACGACAACTCCAATATACAAACTGGCATATTGGGGATGCGTTAATTTACACGATGAAACCAAAATGATGGGGAATCAACTGACCATATCCTCCAATCTCACCTTGATTCCGTTTCATGCGGGGGACAAAACAAATTTTTCGTCAAAACGCTACACAAGGCTTCATCAGCTGTCAAAGCATCAATTCTTGACGTACAAAGTATGCTGGGTCCCGCAAGAAATTGGCAATCAAACCAACAGGATCTGCTTGACAAACATTGGAGAGATTTTTAGAACACCACCGTTAGTCGAGAGTAAACTTTATCTTACACTCCAATCAGGATGGTTCGAAAAAGGAAAAAAGAAGAGTGAGAAAAACATTGAGGTCTTGGTAAGTGTTGTCAATGAAAAGGACGAATTGGTGAGTAAAGTCATCTGTGAAGGACAAGAAAGAAAATCACACTACAGATCCAGTGTGGCACGACATTGCAATACTCCCTATTGGAACGAGATGATGACAATAGTCATGCCAGACTCAGCATTCAGAGAGTGCTTCGTAAAGTTCGAGTGTATACACGTGACAAGCTCTGAAATGCCTCAAAAAACGTGCTTAAAGTGGATCTCTTACTTGCCACTAGTAACACAAGTGGGTAATGTTATTCCAAACGCCAGATATAGCCTAAAGATTTTGCCAAAGAATACTTACATAAGTAAGGACCTTTGGGAGGATGATGTTTTGATCAAAGATGAAAATACCCAAGCATCAAAGTACACACAGCGGCTTGTAGTGTTCACCCAGCTTGATTCTACAACCCTTACAGACACGGCAGCTATCTACAGAATTAAGTCATGGAATATGCATTCAAAAGATCTGAAGGGGATCTTGGAAGATTTACATCGAACCGATTTTTCTAAATGTGTAGACCACTGCCAGCAGATCTTTACATCTATACTGGAAATAATCGACTCTTGTGTTGATGGCGAAATTGTGGCAAGAGCTATGATGGTTCTGTTTTCGTTCAATAAATTTTGGAACACAAATGATGATTTCAAAGGGCGTTTATTGGACTCCCTAGATAGGATTACTTTTGTATCTGGTCTTCTGAAACTTGTGACTTGGATTAAGCTCATCATGAGGGATCAAAATTCATCTCAGTTCAACCAAACAATAAAATCACTATCCTTGCTGCTAACAATTATGGGCAAGAGTTTTGTCAACATAAAAAGGACAAGGATCATGACTGATGTCGAGTTAGATCGGTATAAAGTTGTGTTAGCAAACATGCTGGTTGACATATCGAGCACAAAGGTTGAAACCAACGTTATGTTATGCAGTCAAATCATCAAGGTGTTTCCTGAATCTCTGAGGGTACTTCATAAAGATGGGATTATAACAAATAATGAATTCTCTTTTCACATGATATCTCTTATGAAAGGTCCAATATTGGCATCTCTGAAAGTTTCGGATAAGAACAGAGCCTGTTACATTGATTATATACAGTGTATAGTAGCTTCTGATTTCATGATTCACAAAGATCTGCAATTGCGATACTTCTATGATATGACAAATGCACTCAAAATTGAGGAGGCATACACACCAACAGAGGTCTTGAAATTGGGCAGCATTTTAGTAAGGTTATCAGAGATCACAATTGAAGTCATCAATCAACAGTCATTTTTTTCCGAAAACATTACAGAGCTTCTTGTAGCATATATAAAGTATATTGCAAATAATTCACACACATTGCATGATGTTAAGGAAAAGTTGACATTCCTAAGTCTCACGTCATCACTGATTAAAATACTTTTAGCTCCCAAAGCTAATGGGGTTTTGAGTGAAAGAGAACTTGGCTATTTTGAGGACACAGTGAGGCTTGCTAAAAGAGTGGTAAAAATTCGAAACAATTCCTTTCAACAAAATACAGATCTTGGAGCAAAACAAATAGATATTACTTTTCTTTGTAAAAGACTTGAGCTGGCTTCAACAATCTTATATTATTGTGCAACCATTGAGAAAATGGATCTTGTATGTGATATGACTTTCGTGGCTACTACATTACTTGCAGAACCAATACCAATGATTGATCGGGATAATGCCCCAAACATTATAATTGTCTCAAGGGTCCAGAGTCTTCAGGAAAGACTGCACAATCTTGTGGAGAAAAATCTTGATCTCCTCCTATCAACAGGTTGTCTAGATTCTGAATTGATGAACCCAATAGTGGCAATGGGAAGTCTAAAGTCAAACCTTAAATGGCTTGTAGATTTCATTGATAAATTCTTAAAAAGATTTCCAGATAGGCTGAAAGAGGTTCTGTTAAGCCTACATGTCTATAAGAATAATTTAACAAAAAACGACTATTTAATGTTTGAGGAAGCTCATAATCTACCAAAGATGGTTAAGAAGCAAGCTAATCTTTTGCAATCACTGACATCAATCAGTGAAAATAGCCACATTTTCGCTATTAACAATGTTGAAAGCTTAGTAAGTCTCATTGACTTTTACTCAAAATATCATTGTTGGACTCCGTTTAAAGAAACTGTAAAAATTTATCAAAATTTGTTGATAAAAAGTAATGCATTTCTCGAGGCTGCTGAACTAACAGAGTATTGTTGTGAATTGCTACCAGAAGATTTAGCTTCAGAAATGGAAGAAGATTTATTCACAGCAGCCTCATATTACACGGAGGCAGGACTATGGTCAAGATCTTTGGAGGTCTTTAAGACACTAAAGACAAAGTATGAGAAAATTAAAACAAAAGAGGCATTTTTGAAGCTCTCAATTATAGCTAGTCGGTCTAGTGAACTTTACAGCAACCTAGCTGAAAAGCCCATCATACCATTTCACTACTTCTTGGTAGGCTTCTATGGAAAGGAGGTAGATAAATCATTTCAAAATAAGCTCTTCATTTTTAGAGGCAATCCGTTAGAAAGCATCATGGATTTTACCAAAAGAATCAGTCTCAATTTTCCACAGTATCAACAAATAAATTCAGCAAAGATTCCAAAATCCGAGGAAATTGCTCAATATCTAAAGGCATTTCAGGTTATCAAGGTCAACCCAATTTCTAGACTCTCTGAAACAGCACACGATGATTCAAAGTTTAAAAAGTTTTCTTTTGAGCTTTGTTCTGTTAAAGATAAAACAATACAAAACGAGCTGTTGCGAATGACCTATCAAAGATTTACATTAGAAATTAATGTCCCCCTTCCATCATACAGACCATTTTGTGAGCTTACATCAATGAAATCTGTTACAATATCTCCAATTGAAATGGCCATTGATCAAATAAAGAAAAAATCTCAAGAATTGTTGCAAGAATCAGAAAAATTAGAATTGGGTGCAGGAAATATCAATCAATTCCAGATGATGCTTAATGGAACTATAGATGCAGCAGTTAATGGCGGTACAGCAAAGCTTCAACAGACATTTTTGGATGGAAACTTTGAAACAAAGAACCCTGAATTTGCTGGACTTTGCAATGTTTTAAAGGGTGAGATTAGCCAACAAAGGCAAGTGGTAACCGAATGTTTGAAAGTACATGATCGAGTTTGTCCATCAGATCTTCGAATGCTTCATGAGAAAATGGTACAACAGCATGAGACCAAAGGAGTTCAAGATGTTGCAATGAATGAAGAATCATTAGCTGATCAAAGCTTAACAGGAAACCCACAAAGAAGTGCTCTGTTGAGCGAAATTGCCAGACGTGGATCGAAGCTGAAGAAAAGCACTAAAATGAATAGAGTGAAATCAGTTTTCTTTGAAACTCAGACAAAGCGACCAGTTGTTACTCTGGCCCAAGAAAGCAATCACCTGACAGATAGTGCAAATGAGATATGTTCCAGACGAAACGTAATTGATGCAGAAGAATTTCACAAAACATATGCCTGTTTGTGTTCTGAGCTCAATCACGATTTTAATTTGCACATGCTTCCAAGATATTCAATGGGGCGTCGTGAGACACTGAGCAAATCAATGATACCCGATTTGAGAAGGGCTAAATCGGCTCACAGGAAAAATGCACAACGGTACTCCTCAAGAAAGGAATTAGAAACGGACACTTGTATTAAATCTATTGATGTACCAGAACTGCCTCCTAAAAAAAAGAGGTAATATGACTCAGCTTCAATTGCAAAACCAAAGTGAGGTATCAGAATTTAATGAAGCAGATACTAATTTAAAGACACCCACGTTCAATGCTGATGATATAAACATACAAGAAAAACTTCAAGATTCACTTATGAATACAACTGTAGATGGTGCTTCAAATGATACTGAAGGAGTGAATATTCATGCAAGATGCCATACAATTGAAAAATCCCGTGATATTGAACATCCGTCGGCAAAACCTTTAAAAAGTTTCAATGATCCCGGGGCAGTCACCACCGACACACCGAAAATAGATTTGAAGTCCCTTGCATCTTCCTTCAACCTCTCTTCGGAGGAAAGTCAAGCAAAGAAAAAGATCAGCAAGACTGATTTTGAAACAAAGATTCGGAGGAATCTTTCACTAAACGAAATGAAAAACTCTGACCCTGGAAACTAAATAATACTTGGATAAAATGGGGACGAAATATAAATGCCTGTTAAGCGAATTTGGGATTGATTGCCTAAATCGAATGTAATTTGCACTTAAGCGAGACTTCAATTCATGTATTTTAGGGTGTAGAATTTCATTATTCAAACCAAAGACTTATTGGTAGCTGTTAAAAGTATAAAGATTACATATATGAAACAGGATGTAGAATATAGTATTGTTGAGGGTTGTTCAATGTAAATCATGGCTATGGAATGAATTTCGCTCTACCTCCACTCTGAATTTCTCATCATGTTTAAGTGCAGTTAAAAACTCGGTTAAAAATGTTATTCTTAGTGCACAGAGTAAATATGGTTCCGAATGGAATGAGCTAAACTTTACTAAATTCTAGGATCTAAACTCAAATAAAGAAGATATAGGTGTATTTTGAGTAACTCTGAGCACAACCGCCGAACGTTAAATTGCTGTACAAATACCCCATTCCAGCAACCAGTGTTGTTGCGCGGGTTATGTATTTCACATCACGCGCTTAAAAATGACGTTAAAATGCGACCGAATTTTGCCACTTTCTACCACAGCTAAGCCATCACTAGCTTCATCCATTCACGACAGACGACTAACCATTCCATATTAGACACTTAGGACATAACTCTGAGATAACTCTAGGGGCCGAACTGTCCTTGTTTGACGTTTTCTCCGGCAGTGAACCCACTCCTTATGAGCACTCTTTTTTAGCACTCCCTATGAGAAACAATGTATTCCATATTCTTACTAACTACTTCTGCAAACCCAAATATCTCCACGTGTATAGCCCAATCCCTTCTGAGATACCGCACTGCCAGTGTTGTGTTTTCTGTGAGCTCAACCTCTGCTATTTTTAGTACAGAATTGAGACTGTGTTGGTTTTTAAACAAAGTTGAGATCTTATAATTCTTATGTACTTAATAGTAATT
>JH153208.1:153760-178945 GCA_000226015.1 Mnemiopsis leidyi
TCCTCGCGTTAGAACGTTAGACGGATATCATCTACGTCAAATTGTAGGTTGATACCTACTGTCTTGTCTCACGTTGTGACCCTTCGCGCGGCGCGCGCCGGAGGCTGCCGCTTGGCTATGCAAATTGTAGCAACTATTGTCGCGGCCATCAGGCGCTCTCATCTAGACGCGCATCTAAACGCGCATCGCCCGTTAAGCATTGCACAGAAACTCTCAGTCGAGTCAAGTTGGACCAATCATATAGCCACGTTATGGGCGCGGGCCTCCTTAGAAGGAAACTTTATTTATTATACATATCTTGCCATTTGGGCCCATAAACGCGCAATTGTGTTTGTTGAAACTTTGCGCGTGCGCGTGCAAATTTTCAAACATGGCTGAGCTGCATCGAACGGCTAAATTAACTCGCGCGTTTGCATTTACACGTGCCGATGCAGAACAATAATAATATAACTATAAACGAAAATACGTCTGGTACGAGGTTGCTTTTTTTCATTCAATTCCGCGCCGCATTCCGCAAAGTTCAATGACATCAGACATTGACAAGATTATATCCGTCTAACGTTCTAACGCTGCGTGAGTCGGGTATCACCGCGTGAGTCGGGTATCATGTATCACCGCGACAACAATGGCAATAATCGACGGCATGATACGCGGGAAATTTAGCGGTCGCCTGACACAATTAAATCGGCCGCAATTTTTGTTACATTTGTCTTTTCTACCACTGATGGCCTTGCTCCAGAGGCAAGCGCTTTTACTAGGCGCCTTGCACAGAAACTCTCAGTCAAGTTGGACCAATCATATTGCATATAGTCACGTTATGGGCTTCCTTAGAAGGAAACTCCACATAGAACTCTTGAAAACAACTTTGATGGCCATGCGTGGTTTTAGGAAAAGTAAGGTTACAGCTATAGCCGAATTGGACTTAAATGTTAAACCTTTTACAGTTTTATGCAAATTAGTGTTTTTTCTTATTCTAATTCTTTTTAATGGTATATAAATATTTTTATGTGGGGTCATTTGTAAATTCAAGGTGATATTGTCTATTTTGATTTTTTTCACATTAAAAATTCTCTTTTACTGAAAATCCTCTTTAACTGAACTATGTTAATTTTTACAAAAAGGTGTGACCCTCAATCACGGTTTCCCCTTCGCCAGCTACTGCATACTGTAGTACCATGGACTGAAATATGGCTGAAGGCCACTTAACTGGTTTCAGCTTTTTGTAATGATTAAGTCCCATCTTGCATGTAATAGCTCATTCCGAGTCTTACAATTGATTTTATACAGATTAATGAGATTTGCACTTGTTCATTAGCAAAACAAAATTCTATGTTCATAATCATAAAGTTATTAACAGAAGCAATTGTTAATAGAATTAAAGGTTTTCGTTTTCAAACAAAGGTTTTCACAGATGTACCGAAATGGAATTTCAATTTACTCAAAGAGCAACTAAAAACAGCCATAGGCACAATTTTTCAATAAAATGCATTCAAATAATGATGGTACAAAACAAACGGCAAGATACGGTAAAAAATATTGCAGTATATTATTCAATATTCTCCATTCATCTAAGTAATAACTAAAACGGAAATTTTGTTGGCATTCCTTGAGAATGAACTATCATTTCCTATTTTTCTTGCTTTTTTCTCCCGAGCTTGAAGATCTCTCTTTTTTGCTAGAAGGTTCTCCTGATGAGGTCGACCTGATAACCAGAAAGGTAAATATTGATTTCCACCTTGATGGATTGTTTGTTTGACTTTTATTCAATAGCTGGACAGTTTTAATAAATGATTGGATGTTTTGCTTGATGGACTTTGTCTGCTTTAGATCTGCTGCAAAATGCAAAAAAGTACGCCTAGGCAGACAGTGGCAGCTGCAGGCAGTTTAAAGCAGATCCACCAATTTTTAATCTGCCAAGGTCCGCCAAGTTAACCTGAGCTGGCACGGACATGACTCAAAAAATTCCTTTCCAAGTCTGCCTTTGTCCCGGCCTTCCTGCCTACAAAAACTTTAGTTAAATTCAAGTTATGTCACCAAAACACCGACTTTATTAGCAGCCGACATCGTTGGCTCTTACCCTGACAATAACTTATCTATTACCCTAAAAACCCTGTAAAAGGCAGGGAGCGAGGGTTATGCCTTAATGTTAAGTGATTGTTCAAAATTTTCTCTGAGCAGACACGGACAAGGGACAAAAGTTTTCAATCGGTAATCACGTTACAATGTTTAACATCGTAATCATTTTAAAATACTAGGAAATTAATTGGACAATTCAGGAGATAATCATATTTCATGAATATTTTGGTTAAAAATAATTTCGTTTAGCTGAAGCAATTAATAATTTGGTATTGGAAGGTTCAAACCTGAATGTTGGTTTAAGGTTTTTGGCCGATTTATATCAATGATTCCCGCCAAAACTCCTGGCATAAATTTAAAATCAGTTGGGACTGGAATGGAATAGCTCCCCTGGTGCGGGGAATTCACTGTGCTGGGAACCCCGTTTGTTTACTTGTTAGGGTTACCATATCCCTAACCTGCTAACCATAACTCCTATCCTAACCCTGACCATAATGTCTGCCATCTCTTTTAACCGAAAAAAGTTTAGTTGATGGAAGCATTCTGTGACGCTTTTACTAATTGCCTCATCTCAAATATTTTTAATTGTTATCAGATCGGATCCATAGCTTAGCAGACTCTTGCAGACTTGGAGGACATTTTAACAGATCCGCCCGAGTCAGAGAGTCCCACTATAACTGCTAGGTAGACTTTTTAGCCTAACCAATTAGAGCTGCAACAGATCTGCTGTAGACAAAGTCAATGGTTAAGTATATACTATATAAGCCAGCAGCATGCACTGTCCTGCAGTGGGGTTTCCTTGCTTCAGAATCTGCATTTTTAAAATTTTAAAATTTCTAATCGTGAACCCAGCCAATTGTAATTTGTTTAAGTATCTATATTCGATTATCTGGTCTACGGCTTCTGACCCTTATGAGCATCATAAATGATGCCATTTATTAAACTATATCATATAAATTGATTGCACTGCAAATAAGATTAACCCTTTGTTTCATTATAGTCCCAAATAATGGCATCATGTCCACATGATATTATCATTGTGAACATAACAGACAACAGTCTACTCACCGATTGATAGATTTTCTTGATGCACTTGGCGGCTTTTGTTTTTTATCATGAGCAGCAGCCATTACCAATTTGGTGGCTAGTCGTAGACGATTCAGTTTTCTAGAACTGCTTCTTTGGCCGGCTCCTTCCACCCAATTTGGAATGTCTAAATTGTCTGAATGTTTAGTAGTTACCTTCAGCTCGGAAAGGCTGACAAATTGACTGAGTTTCTTAATTTGTAGAATCAAGCTTTTCAATTGCATGAATCAATCACTTTTCAAATTGTAAAAAATTCGTGACCTTCCCTAAAGGTGTCGCTCATAAATACTTTGATCAATTCTCATTAGTCAAACCTAGCAGTATTGGATAAGTGAGACAAGCCTTCTCCAGCAGTGGAATGTGCTGAACCCTGCCGCTCTCGTCTTCTGAAAAATTGAAATAATAATATACATGTACTATTTTTTTATAGTCTTTAACGATCCCTACCAAGATTTTCCGAATTTTTCAGTGCCACTGTATTAATATTAGGTAAACGTTCGAGTGTGAATTTTTTTCGAAGCTGGTGTGAAAGTGTATGCTGTTTGCCAGCATAAAACAGGCAAACTGGACTATGACCCTCCTCAGTATCAGAATGTGCCAATGTTTAATTTGACAGCTCAGAGTTTCAAGAAAATATCGACTTACGTTCAATTTTCAAAAGAACATATTCTCCCCTGTTGATATCTGATAGATGATGAGAGGCATGTGTGACATCGTACTGAGAGTCCAAAAATGCGAGATTCTGAAGATTTCCTCTTGTGTCGGTCAAGTCAATAGTGTCTGTAAAATTGTTGTTTTTCATTTTTGGAGACAGCTGTATTTACGTTTATAAGTATCTATTTTCTAATGTAATAGATCAGTTGACGATTCTAAAAAATTATGAAAAAATCGTTTAAGAATTGACAGTATTCAAACGATTATAAACTGAGATGCAACGATTAAAATGTACATTGAAGTTCCGGACTAAAAAGTGCCGCTAAGTCGCTACGATGCTACACATCTTCACCTGTTGTCTGGCAGCAGGAGCTGCATCTCTCCTTGATGTTGTCTAAGAGGTTCCGAATATTACACTCTGGGTTGCAAACTAGCTCCTGATTTTCTGAAAAGTATATCAAGACTTAAATAAAATGCGTAAAACTCATTCCGTTATGAAATTCTCGTCATTTACTGGAAGTATAAAATTATTATACATACATGCATATTATAATCAATTGTTATAGTCATTAAAAGATAAATGCATTCACCTCCAAAATACACTGTAATGAACATACAACAATCAACCTGCATGTGAAATTTCTATCAATCTATCATGTAACGATGATGAAGGTATTATATTCTTTTCCATTATTATATTTTTTCTATTATTACATTCTTTTCTTACGGCATAAGATTTTTACTGAAATTTTAAAAGTGATCTAAATTTTGGATCAGGTTACTGCAATTACTAGCGAGTGTTTGATACCGTAAAGTCAATTAAATTTTACTCGTAAAAAAAGTTAGTAAAAGTGATTAATTTTTATGCCGAGATACTGTACCTATTATAGCTCTATAGGCTTACAAGAACAACAAAACTTGGGTGATTTGATGAGCTTTACTTGACAAGTTGCATATATAATATTCTTATAAACTAATAAACAAAGAATAATGCTGTCAAAAAATGACTGGAAGAAGAAAGGTACAAAGAGTGGCAGTCAGGACACTAGATATCTTGATAAGCTGATAGAACAAAATAGTAACCAAGCGGAACGTTGTGTGCAGCATTCAGAAACTGGAAACGGGGGTCACGAACTTAGTACAGTACTCTGATATCGACATTGAAGACAGGCCCCTAACATGATACCATTAATTAGCGTAACGAGATTGATTAGCCTACTCGAGTAGGTATCAGCTCGTGGCACCGTGACAAATACCACAGTGAATCATTCAATCCTCGAATGTGTGAATATAACACCCGCCTTTTATCTTAAAAAGGTTTGTGTCACCTCATTTTTCTTGTACTCTGCACGAGATTTAAAGATCGATTGCTGACAAAGTAAAGGTAAATGATTTTTTGCACAGGTGAGAGAGAGTCTAATAAGAAAAAAAAATTTTTTGATGATGATAATACTGAAATTCATTTCACATTAGGCAGAAATGTTTTGTACAAAATACTAAAATACGAACAATTGAGAAAAACTATCGATCATATATTGTACAATCGTATGAATATAGAATTGCGATCGAACGCGAATAATAGAAAAAATATGAATGTCGATAAGCATCATCAGCATAAGTAACGTGTTCAAGAAAAGATCCGGCTATCTCGTGCACTCTGAAAACATCATCATCAGCGGACATGGCACTGTGTTTGCAGACAGTTAAGTGATAACGCGCCAGGTGCCGTTTATGGTAAACGGTGAGAAAACACAATCTGACATGCAGCGAATTGCCTGATAAGACATGCCACAAATATTCCTCATAAACGCCGAGTAATTATGGAACACTCCATAATATAAATATTTGGGGTATTTGTTACATCACAAAGATTATTGGTTTGGTTAGTGATCCGATTATATTTCTGTCACTGACTCACTTAAAAGCTAACTTAGTTTAGGGTTGAAAGAAAAATTGGTTAAAAATCAAAAATTCATCATTTTGCAAGCTCAGGCGTGATGATGACATCATATCAGACGTTTAAGCTAAACTAGTCGAATCAAGATTCAGGCAAACTTATTTTCATGCGGAATGTACTGCTTCTGAAAAGTATCTGTTTCACAAGAAAACGTGGCCGGAAAACGGAGTGTAAGGAACCTAGGAATTTGTAGTCGGTAGTCGGTAACAATATAAACCGCTTCGCATGATAAACCTTGACGACTTGGAAGAGACGGAGAGACATGGATTTCGTGTGACAAGTAATAAGCAAGAAAAGAAATTGGATAATTTATATAAAAATGGATCCAAGTAATCCTTGGTAGTCTTTTGCAGAATCTCCATAGCAATTTCTTATATTACGAAGTGGGATGCTTGTTAATGACCATTAATGTACCGGTGGTGACTACTGAATACAACAACGTTATTGATACGGAACAAATATAATTTTAAATGATTTGCTATCACGAAGGATTTAAATATGTTAAGGTCCTGAATAAGTCAATCAAAGTCTAGGTAAACAATGAATAACATGGACGACAGCGACTCTGACCTGGAAGACTCTTTCGAAGAAACGCGGATACCCGACAAAGATGTCCAGGGAGTGGTGTTGGTGCAACTGTTGGTTCTATCCCAGTTTAACGATGAGAGTTGCAGCATCTACGATCACGTGTACCTTCAGTTAACCTGCGGGAAGTACGTTAAACGTACACACGTCCTTCCTTTCTTCCCTCACAAAGAGGTTTCTATTTAAACCCGGCTTTTTTACTTTATTTTCACGCTTTATTTTATCGGCACGCTAACATAACCATGTCTATGTGATCGTCGAATTGAAATAATCCAGGCTAAGCATGACATTAATGCTAGCATTCAATCATTCATTCGTAAACATTGTTGACTAGTTAACATAAATTTAAATTTCCCGTTTGTGAACTCATCTCATTTAGTCGGATTTATCTCATTATAATTGTAATGTACCACTTTTCAGGCATTAGTTGACGCAGTGAAGCATTTCCCAGTCAATATTCCAGTCAGCAGAAATGCTCTGAAAAACTTGAATCTTAAAATCGAGATGATCATGTACAAAGCCAACAAAGATAAGACGATAAGTATCGAAAAAAGACAAATGGGTGTTATGCTATTTCATATCAAGGTAGTCCTAAACTTACCAACTAAACATGATAGGGAACAAAATCCAATGAAAGGAGACACGCTTAACTCCTTAAATTTACAATTTAGAATTTTGTTGTAATAGGCTATACTTAAACTTTGAACTTTTGACCATTATTTTATTCATAATCGTGATTGTATAGTTATTAGTTACAGTAAAATCTATTGTATATTAAACGAGGCTGATTGAAAATTATTCAGGACATAATGAGCAGCAGAATAGTGATGGGTGTCCACGAGTTCAGTAAAGACATGACCTCCATGGCCAAATTGGAGCTCAAGATCTGCTACACATCAGGCATGTTTGGATTTGGGTACTCCCGGCGGATCAACTTCGAAGCCGAGTCCCTGGATGACGAATTTCCCACCAACATTGAGGACCAACTTCTTCTGTCTCTCTTCCCCCGATACAAACCGCCTCCAGATCGAGTGGACGAAACTAAGGGAGGCATCCTGTCCGTCAAGGAAGTCCCCGTCCCGGATGTCCTTCCCATGTTTCATGAACCTGACGATCCGGCCGGAAACAAGTTCCTGTACGAATCTCGGTGGAAAAACCATCCCTGTTCGTCTCTCATGAAGGACTGTGCTCGTCTGAGACGATTACGACTGGTCCTTCTATCTTGTGATTCTCATCATCTCCGAAAGATATTTCTGGAGAAGCTCATCCTAAACAACGAGGAAATGACCTTCGCTGACATCACCAGCTACAAGAGTCAGAAGGAAGAGGACACAGACAACCTGAATATTCTGATGAAGCAAGCCGAAAAACATGGAAGTATGGAAGAGCCTGGTTTTGTTAGACGTATGTCCAGTGCGGTCAATCCTGCTGACATTCAGAATATGTTGAAGGAAGTAAACAACAAGATGCAGATGACGAGGATGATGTCAGGCGTCGCTGAGGACGCCGATGAATCAGACGACGAAGAATCGGACGATGACGAGATAGAAATTGTTAGGTCAGCTGACGACGATTCCCGTCGCCCGGCAGAGCCGGAGGGCACCATTAGATCCGCTTTGAAAAACTGGGGAACCCTCAAAAGGTTCACCTTGCAAAATAAGGTTGTTCCAAGGGATGAACAGGAAGATGATTAACATAATAACATGTTCCATTATATTTAATTTTGTTGTTGATTGACTTTGATTAATGAATTTAGTTTTTAATATTTAGTCCTAAAATCATGATATTTCATTATCCATTCTGTACGAATCTTCAGTACTTTTGGCTGACTTTGTCAATGTAATAGCTGTAAACTTACGTTTCAAGTGTTTTAGAAAGCTCTTCATAATAGCAACGGCATGTAAATTCACGAACCACCCTATTAGCTTATACCAAATATGAATAAAATGCTAAAAATAAAATAAATTCTAGCTGAAATTTAATCATGGTCAAGGAAGATCAGGGACATGGGGACGTCAAATATGGAGCTCTTTTCAAAAAGTCTGGATTCTTCAAACCATCAAGTAACACAAGTTGGGGAAAAAGATTTTTCTTGTTCAACACACGAACGTTGCTTCTTCAGGTACTTGGAGCGAAAAAGAATGCTTAGGGAAGAGCACTGCAATAGTCAAAAAGACTTATGCAGCAGTGCAGTAGTACTTTTGCTAAAGCATCTAACTAAAATTTCAGTTGATTTATTTTCCAGATTACATCACTTAAGAGCAGGTTGTAATTAACCTTGGTTTTACAGTGCCCAATATCTCAATAACTTTACTCACTATTCTAGTACTGGGCGGGAGAAGAGGAGCGTATTTTCAAAGTGGAGCAAGCAGTCAGTGGACCTCCCCGCAGTTCCATCTCACTCCTGTCTTCCAATCTGACTGTAGAGCAAGGTCCCATTGAGAGGTCCATGTTCGGACAGAAGTTAGTGCTTTTTGGCGACACAAATCTTGCAAAGTTATGAAATTACAACAATATTTCCAAATGAGCTTATGTCATTCTCAGCTCAATTAACTAATGAGGCGATGAGCCAATCGCTTCTTTTGCAGCAGCTGTTTGTACTTGCTAACTATGTTTGTGAAATTTCACTGGTAGATTACACGCCAGCTCTATTAAGGTGAATTCGTTTATTTCCTTTTCCCCCAGATACCCCATTAAGATCTCGAACGGGCCAGCTTTCTCAGGGAGGACGTTAGTTCTCGCTACCAGTAGTCCAGTAGCAAGAGAAGCGTGGATATCTGCCATTCAGAACGCTGTAGATAACTTAAAGGAGAGACAGAGGGTATTTTACAGACCTTTTACTCATTGTTTTGACTTCTTGATAACTTAGATCAAATTTAATATTCATCCTTACTTTGCATTTTAATGCGTTTTTCTATATGCAACTAAAACTAATTTCAATCTTGTTAAATTATGTGATAATTCAGGTTAACTTGGTTCAAGCAAAGATTATAACGGACACAACTGATCCTGCCTATGATTCTCTAGAAAACCAATACATGATAGTAAAGGACAAGGAGGCCAAGGTCAAGGAACTGGACCAGAAGATATCTCGACTTTTGGTATCTGTTTTACCTTAATTAAAATACCTTTTTCACTCTGACTTACTGCGAAGTTGGACGATGATTATTGAAACTTGATCCTTTCTGGGTATTCCTGGAGCCGTTCTATTTTGTCAGATCGAGCAAACTAAAGTATATATTACGGAATGTTTTATCATAACATGTATTACAGGTACAATGTGACTTGATGAGAAGTAGAGACAGAAAGCTCTACAACTTTCAAGAGAGACTGCTGCTAGAACATCGAGACGTTGAAGATAGACTCTTCTCTATGACTCAAGAAGAAACCAATCCTCAGTGCGTTATCATCGTGTTCTTCGTGTACCCCTTCTTCGACACTTGGATGATAAATCTTAATGTTCATGGTCACAATTCAAGTTATCATTGCACCGGTGAAAAACTTAAATCGTGACCTATCTAATTGCAAATTAAGAATGTCGCGTCATTATGCATTATTAATCATATCACAATCAACAGAAATAATCTTCACAGACGCAGGTTTAAGTTCATCATGATAAATCACACCCAAACCATGTTTGATGAGCTACCCATGGGGATATACCGACACACTGCTCCTAAATGGGTCAACGATAAAATGGGGAAGAGGAACAACCCACTCAATATTCCTGAATCAGAGTTCCACTGCAAATACGACGATCCTAAAACAATGGATGATGTCGAATATACCAGGTGAGAGACCAGAAGCGAGTAATGAGTTTTGTCAGCTCTGGTCACATGACCACGTCAACAGGCTGCATGCTGCACTAACTCTATCTTTTTGGGGGCCAACTATTTGTTGGAAGCCTACAATTAACATTGAATAGTGTCAACAAGAAGTGCAGTGGGTCTGAGAGAGTGTTAAAGAGAGCAAGAGTTCCTTGTGTTAGTGACAGAGCACCAACAAAACGTCTACCAATGCAAGCTCATTAATCATTTATCGTTAACAGCTTGGCAAAGACTGCAAACAGATTCCTTTTAGAGAAGAATAAAGATCACAAAGTTTGGAAACTTGAAAACAAGCAGTATCACCCCTATGTAACTTATAACACTGTCCTCAATAATCTCGATAGACAGTATGATGGTCGGTAACTTATACTCGCTGCGCATCTCGATTTCAGTTCTTTAGTCGCAATTTTGATTTTTTCCCGTCAAATGCCTGTTTGCGCCGAAGGCGCAAAAAGGCATTACTAAGGGTTAACGATCGAGGGGGTGGTTGGAGAATGTGTACTAGGTTTATGTCGTGTGTACGTTCGTGCGTTACGCTCGTGCGCGCGCGCTCCTTTATCAAACTTAATCATGTATACGAATACAATAATAGCTGTGTTACCAGACTTAACTGCCTCCGGCCGACGAATGTAGTTCACATTATGCAATGTATACATGATTGCCTCAATTATTTGTTCTAATCATGCAACAATCGCAACAAGATGTACCATCAATCAAGGGATACGATCAAAATTCTTTTAAACTGAAGTTTTATTGAGTAATTTGTCTTGAATGACAGATTACCTAGATTGAAAGATGAATGTAACACGATTTTAATAACGTTCAGCCGGACAATTTTAATTAACGACTTATCCACACCATTCGAAAAACACATGAACGTTGTACGAATAAAGGTCGCATATACAATACAATAATGGCGACGTTATGCAGACTCAAGATATTTGAAACAAACAATAAAAGAAACGCGCTATTGTGTTCAAACTTTGCGCGTGCAGCGTGCAGTTTTCAAATCTTGCATCGATCTGCATTAATTCGCGCATTTAACACGTGCAGAACAATGAAATTGACCGAAATGACGTCTGGTTAGTGGTTTGCGAAATGCGAGTTGCCTGTTGCGTATTTTCATTCCTCATTCCGTGAATTGTAATAACAATAAGCGATGGCATGACACGGGAAATTCAGCGGTCGCCTGACACAATAAAAGCGGCCGCAAGTCTTGTTGAATCTATAATGTATAAATCTTTCATAAAACTATAATATTATAATACGCCTTAGTTTTAAATTTTCTCTCAGATTCCCCTAAAACATTCCTGAACGATGCCACGGGGGCACACGAAATAAGGAGGCTTGACGACAGTCAAGATTACGACCTTAAGTCATTGAGAGAAATGAACGTTTTCGACTTTCTGAAGAGCGAAAAGATGAAGCCATACTTCCACTTGATGCGGCACGTCGACAGAACTGACGCTCAAAATCACAAACCTGGCGATTTCTTCCCCAGTCCTGAGGAGATCGGTGCGGAGATCAAAGACCATGACGAACAAGTGGAGATTCTTGACGAAGCAGTGAGTAGTAACGGCTAGGTAGAATTGTGTTAACCATGATCAAGCAAATAGACAATGTGCAACATTTATTTACTCGATTTAATTTATTCCTATGATCGACACGTCTTACACGATTGATATTCCCACAGTCACGCCATCAAGACCGCTTTGTGGATATGAACCAAGGGATGCGCGAATACCTGCGGGGGGTCAATGCTACATCGTACTTCGACGTAGAGCATGAGAATCGGTACGTCGTTGATGAATCAGGCAGAAGGTTCTAGAAAACAAACAAAATCTTATCTTCATATTTTCTCTTACTACGATGTGGAATATGAGAAGCAGTGCGTTGTGGATGAGTCAGGTAGACGTTTTTAGGAAAGAGGAGAATGCACGAGTTTTTGGTAGTGGTTCGAAACGAGATTGTAGTTGTTTCAATTTGTGAATTTGTGAAAAGTAGTAGTTTGAAACTGTGAATGACAGGAATTTAGGCATATCTAAATGTAAATGGTACTTTGTTGTAATGTGTGTACAATTGGTCATAGCTATGACAAATTTCAATTTCAGTAGATATGAGATTGTTTAAGATAACATGAAGTTATAGCTGAGAGACTAATAATTCTTAAGTAATACTATTTTTAAATAGTTACAAAAGTATAATTGGTTCATATGGAAATGTTTCTCTTTAACTTAGAATTTTGTAAAATATAAATAAATAAATAACAAATAATGATGCCAGCATCATCACAACTAATCTCCAAATGTATCTTAAAACTCTAAAATTCAATTAAAAGCTAAAATACTAAAATTCAAAAATCCTAATTAATGTTAATAAATCTTTTTCTAGCTACAAAAGGGTTATCTTTGAGAAAGCTATTATATCTCATCTTATTCTCTAAATAGTTTCCACTTTCAATACGATTTAAGACATCATCAGAAATATCCCAAAAGTTCCCACTACCATAAATTCCTAAAGCTTTAGTTCTGCCCTTAAACATCTCAAGATTAGATTTAAAAACATTTAGATTCAAAGCAGTCTTCACCTCTATGGGTAGCTTATTCCAAAAGGACATAACCCTATCATTAAAAAAATTTCTACGAATACGATTAATCTTGGAAACTTTACTTTTCCCTGGCTTACATACCAAATTAATTCCTGATCTACTAAAATTTAAAACCCCAGATAAATGGGATAAACCCTGGCTAGCTTTATAAACTTCAATCAGGTCTCCTCTCAAACGTCTCTCAGCGAGAGTTGTCAGCTGTAGAATCTGCAGTCGCTCAGAGTAAGGAAGAAGGCCTACCCCTTCAGAAGGCCTACCTGTAATATTTAATTTGTATCCAATCTGAAAGTGTTCAGTTTTTGGACAAATTCTGTATTTCTTTCATTTTCTTCATATGATGTAATGATGATGTGCTCAAAAAGTCTTGTTAATGGTTTTATCAAGGGTGTAAAAAACTTCGGCGCGAAATACTGGTTATTTGTTTAATTGGTAAACTTGAGTTTGTTATGATATGTAAACTCAAGATATAAAACCAATTTTGATCTTTCTAATCGATCATTTTTCGAGCTTTGATGTTAGGATTTAAGAAAATCTCAATACTTTCCCATATTGTAAGGCCATGTCAACTTGCAAGGAAGATCTAGTTTCTGAGTGGACTGAACTTGTGACTGACATACAGTCAAAGGTGAAATGGAGCTGCGAAAAAGAACAGACTGTCATCAGAATGCTAGGTATGCCACTTAGTTAAGTAGGAACCTAGTTAGCGTCAAAAACTTTGTTTTATTTGGATTGTCTATCTCAAGCTTATACTCTTTTTGTACTGATTTAAATTTGTTGTAATCTACTCTTATCTATACTACTATTATCCAACATCCTATATTATGCAGATGATCTGATACTGAAGTCAGACTGCTTGATCGAGCAGTTAATGTCCACGAAAGAAGATTTCAAAGCTCGGCTATCAGATATCTTGAATGCTCTCTTGTGATTCGGGCATATCACTCTTTTCGTCATTTTCCTGGCCGCTCACTGCAATTTTACTATTTTAGGATGAATTAATTAACGTTGTTCAATTAAAACTCTCGTGCTGTTGAAAGTCTTCCGATTAACGTTGAAAAAACTTTAATTCAACCGGTTACATGTAAAGCGCTTGTGATTTGTGCCTTTTTTGTTATTATTCTTGTATAAAGTTTGAATTGTGTTTTGTAATTTGTAAGATATGCTTGTTTAACAAATAAATCACCGTCTGATAATTTTTCAAAGTTTCTTCAAAACACTACCGATTAAACACCCATAAATAACGGGACTGTTTTCATCAAATTTACGCCTATCACTTATTTCACTTGCTTACTGCCTCGGTGAGTCGCTAGGTGTGCAGTGGAATGGGCCTGTCCATCGTAATCGGAATATAACTGTTACGCGCGATCACAAAATTGTGTACAAGGTCTATCATTTATCATTTACTGTGACAGAAAAAGTAGCTGCGTGTGGGCACGAGAATAACATAATTCAAATCAAATTATCCAAGGTGGATTTATTATTTATTCTGATAGCTTACCCTTAAACGTAATAACTGATTTGAGTAAGTAGGTGCAAGATTCCACTGCAATTTCGTTATCCATCCTGAATTTTGTTGTATAGATAGGCCGGTTCAATTTGGAGAGGGTAACCCTTGCGCTTGCCTGTGTAAACTTATTAATATTACTACGATGCACTCATCGGTCATCCACAAAATTTTATCGAGCAAATTTCAAATTTGTTCTGATTTATGTGGTGTATACTCTTTGGCGATGAAGCTGATACCGATCACATATTACAAACATAATGTCTAACTTTGAATTTAGAAATAAGTATGTAATCAACTTCATCGTTATTTTGTCAAGATTTCACGTAACTACTGTTTAGTGTTTATAAATACCAAAGAAAAAACTTCAGTAAGTTACGCATGAAAATCACTGTTTACATTACCAAACTGTTTATTTACAATTCTTCGAAAATATGGTCTTTCTAAAGCATTGACTGGCGACTTGGCAGGAAACAGATGTTGCGCTTTCAGTTAATTTCCAGTTGCTTTCTCGATATCACGAAAAATTCAAGCCAAAAATGTTAGACCAACATATACTTATCTAAGTCAAAGTACTCTCAATATGGATTGATTCCCCAAGTTCCAACAACGCTTAAAGTATAGTGCCTATTACTGCTTAGAACTAAAAAAGCAAAAGCTGGTCCGATTTTAAATTACAACGTCGCTTTTAGAGTCTGTTTCGGCAATGGTTTTGTAAGTAAACTTTCGATACTCTCAAAGACGGTGTGAGGATCTTGGTCCGCATTGACACCCTGACTGGTCGCATAATAGTCCATCAGTTCCTCAACTTGGCTGTCGTACGATAACACGTCCTCGTCAACCGCTGACTCCGCATCTTTGTGGTGCTGAAGACAAGATTTAAGATCTCTGACTTATCTTCCGAAGGATCGTGTTAAAAATAGAGGAAATTGGACTGCATGGTGTTATTGTTAAATGTTAAGACAAAGAGCGTTCCTTCAGTCGTTCAGCGCACAAATGAAACAAGAAATAGAAGAATAGACGGTAGACCAGTCTACGATTTTGCTCGAGTTCAATAACCAGACGTTACTTACCGTCTTAAGTCGCCTCTTTATTTCTAGGGAAGGAGGGGGGTTGTAGATAAGATGAAAAGCTTGTCCCGTCACAGGGTCTGTCCTTCTTAGAGATAACCTCTCAACAATTGTATCGGTGGGACATTCCAGGAAATAAACCCTGATGATGTGAATTGGTCTTGAAGAGAATTTGTATTTACAAGGAGCAATTCTACTTTAGGGTATATTCTGTAGAATTATACTCATAGAGGATTTAAAAAATATGTATATAACCTGTTCGGGGCGTATCCGGCTTCACTAAGTGCCTCCGCTTGGTGTCGAGAACGGGGATATCCACGGAGTACCCAGCCCTTAGTTGCACAGTCCAACTTGCTTAGTCTCTCGACCAAACACTTCAAAACTATGTTATCTGGCACTGTTTGGGAGGGAAAAGTTAGAAGGGATTTTGTTGGTAAAATTACTGCTGCGCGTTTGGTGATCATAGATTAAGTTATGAAGTTAATAAATAATTGCTCTTGTTGGGCTTGAAGTGGAAAAAGTCACTCTATTATCAATATATAGCAAGTTTAGATAAGAGTAGTATTATTAAGACACAAGACTTTGATCTCAGTTTGATACGAAGGTTTTTTTTAAACTCTTAAAAATACAAATTGAAATCAATGATGCTATAAATTATTTAAGGAGAACAGAATTTATTTCAGGATCAAATTAAGAATGGACAAAAGTAGGTTAATGAACAGTGCTCTTATGATGTGCAAATCCCCATGATTAGAATATTTCAAATCATCAATCGTACTGCTTTGTCAAGATCTTTAGGAACTTCTATGTTTTTGTGCTTTTTGTCTAAAAATGCAAAATGGGGTACACTTACGAGGACCAATGTCCACTAGATGCCTATTTGTTTTTCTACCTGAGTTGCTGCATTGTCAAAAGTTCGTCTCCACATTTTAACATTAAAGGTAAAATCTTAGTGAAGTTCGGATCTTGGTACCGCCTCTTATGATTCTATTAACATAGGCTTAAATTCAATGTGATCGCGCACTTGCAATTTGAATTTTGAACTATACAGCAATAATAGGGAACTTTATTTTGTTGAGGAAACACTTATTTATTTTATTTATTGATTACTTTAATTTATAAATCATTTTAACAAAATGATTTTAAATCTTTTTATTAACGTAAAGATAAAGTAGACCCACCCATCATTTTCTTATCGATGTAAGTGCTCATCATATTTCCAACTTTAGAGTTGTCAGCGATAGCTTGCTTTATTAGTTCAACCATAGAAACTGCAATACACGCATGTTAGATTCTAACATGCTCAATCAAATAAACATGGATGGCTGATTTCAATTAATTAACTGATCCCTCCTGAAATTCATGCATCCTTAGCGAGCAATTTAAGAATTTATCCAACCATAAACAAAATATAAATGAAACTTTTCAGATAAACAAAATATGCATGAAACTTTTCGAATAAATATGCACAGGATTTACGTATGTATAAGCGTTGATTTGTGTCTGTTAGTGTTAACTGTTATGTTAGTGACTTACCCTTAACAAGACCATATTTGGCAGCGAGGAGGGCTGCCTGACTTACCATTAACGAGACCATATTTGGCAGCGAGGAGGGCTGCCTGCGTGGCTTTACCGCTACCACGTGGTCCTTGAAGAATAACTCGGGGACATTGAGGAGCGACAGAACGTGACTGTTGGCACAAGAAGTGATACACTGAGGAGGGTGTTATGTTGGAATCGACTCGAGATAATAATCTGATATATGATACTTTTTGAGACTTAGGAGGGCTATTATATTAATCCTTAAATACAGAAAGCAAGATTTCAAATGGGTTATGAGTCTGTTTTGCACTCATAATCAACCTTGAGCATAGACGTCTGATTTAGGTTGGTCTGCATTGATGATTTTTGTGGTTCCTTTACATACAGCAGCTCTGATTCCTTCAACATTCCTGAAGTAACATAGTTTTACATTGCAACAAACATAAGTGTGCAACAAAACTAGGTTCAAGGTGACCATTTTATGTTTATGAAAAAAATATGCTACCAGTATACAAGTTCATTACAGGTAAATTACAGGCACATAACAAGTAAATCACAAGTTAATTAAGAGTTAGTTACAGATACATTACAAATAAATTACAAGTACCGGTGATAATGGAGGAGCTGTTTTCTGAAATGTTTCTCAGTCTGATTCTCTAGTGGTTTTATCCGTCTCGTCACTTCTGGGCTCTCGGGCGGCTCAAAAGTAAGGTGGTATATCCCTGAAAAAATATCTCTTTCTCAAAATTCTGTCCCATTTTGAGCTGTTTACTTAAATTCCTAATGTTCTACCTTTGCTATATTACGACATTAAGACATGTAAACAGGTTTACGGTCACTTAATTGGAATTGGTCAAACATAATTAGATACACATAATTCAATACAACAAATTGAACAATTATATATAGCTTACCTCCAGTTTGCGGATCTACCCGTTTTCCCATAAACCTTTCAATTAAGACCATGTCAGGAGCGTCCATAAACACTGGAAAATCGAATTTGTATAAACAAATAGATGTGAAATGAATAAATTTCAAAATCACCAAAATCTAAAGTTCAATGTCATAATAAAGTATGATGGAAATAAGGTAATTAGTTATAGGTATTTGGATTTAAAAGTTCAAAGTTTCTTACCGACGTGTTTAGCAAATATGCCATGTCGTTGTAAGGCAAGAGCTTGATCCCTTGTTTTAGGATACCCGACTAGCATCCAGCCCTGGAGAGCGAGAGTGATAGTTATTAACAATTCTAGGTTTTGTAGTTGTCATTTCTGGGTAGGAATTTCAAACGTGCATTTTCGTTAACTTATTTTTGTTCCGTTTAATTCTTTCTAAACTCGAGATGACAGGACGAGTGACGAGCCATTCAATGTTTTCCTCATTAATGTGATAACATTCCATGCATGTTTTACTTCCCGTTAATTTTCACCATACCACAAGTCTGACTTGTCAAGTCGACACATATAGTGCTTTGGTGAATTCTATGCGTACTATAGCCCACACACGTGAAAATACCAGTTATCGAGATCAGCCTTGTTTTCAGCGCTAATTGATTATGAAGTGTCCTTCGAAATAAGTCAAAAATGTTCCTTAAAGACGTATGAAAAAAGATTAGCTGTCATGTACTATCTTGGTCACTCATCATCTGTTGGTGGCCATGGCAACCCGCGCAATTTCGCGCTACTGCATGAACAAAATCTTTACGAGCGCGTGACGGCCAGCTATTTTCTGATGAGTCCACTTTTAACTCTTCTGTTGAGCGCCACAAATTGGTGGTTTAAACTTATGAACGTCTTCGAGCCTCAAAGATTAACCTTAAACAATACTTAATTATCGGACTCCAGTTAAATAAATCGCAAGAGTCGAGTTGTCTATTGATTGCGGATATGTCTGTGTGTATTCTAAGATATTATTAAAACTGCTGAAAAGTAAAAGCTTAAAAAAGGAAAACGGCGCTTATGTCAAAAGTTGCATTGACCTCTTGACGCGATTAAAGCAGTGTAGTAGTTTATAGAATATAGCATGATGCATATCGGCGTGAAGGCCAGCAAGCTAGTCAAGCTAAATTTTAAGATATCGGGCAATCATCTTAAATCAAAGCTGACTTCAATATACTTCGACTCATCAGCAGAATAGGTCAAATTTGGCGTTTTGTAATTATCAATAAATTTCACGAGAGAAAAATAATTCCATTGACTCCATTGTGTGACACATCACACACACTTTGACGATTTTGCATCGTTAAAATCTATTTACTTTGACCACAAAGGTACCTAAAACTGTACCACATCGAGTTTTTACCCAACAAGACACAACAAAAACTTACATTATCTGCGCAATCCTTTTTGGAGATTCTCTCTTTAACAAGGGCCCCAAGAACATCCCCTGGAATATCGTCTTCCCTGTCTACACAAGCTCTGGCCTGAAATAGAGTGTCTTTATCCAGCATGATACACAGCCTATATTCCCCCTCTGCATCTCTGATAATAATTACTGCAAATTACAGATGACATGCACTCTGTAAGGCTATCGCTGCAACACACAAAAAGTCAACAAGCAATGGCATTTAAAAGCATGGATATTAGTAAGGAGCGACATTTCTCTTTAAGCTACAAATTTCACTGAGTCGAAATACCGATGTGTGCTCGTGAAACTTTATAAAAAAGGAAACAATAGCCACAGCTAAAGACGGTTGGACAACGTTTTAGACAAACCCACCTGTTTAACAGGCTCGATATCGACTGTAAAGAGATCATCTGTGTCGATCTTGTGGATTCCACTCTCTTTTTCCACCAGTTGAGCCTGGGAAACTCATAATTTGACAGAGAAAAGGGGACATAACGACAATTTCACGCCTTGAACGGGAATGACTTTCCATGTAGTATAAAGTTATATAAAAATTCATCGTTGTCTGGATGTTGACTATCTCTGGAATATCAGACACAATACATTCTTATTAAGTGCTGTGCATGACATGCTTATATCGCAACTACTTTCTACACAACAAGGGCTTAACGTCAGTAAAACTCACTATGCTTCCTTTGCCAGAAGCGGGCGGCCCAATCATCATTATCTGCGGAACTGAGGGGGAGTCGCTCGTGAGTTTGACCTACCGCAGTTTATCTTACTCTTTATCATGTTTACATGATGTCGATATTTTCGTCAAATCCTATCAGACCAACAAGATAGCCGTGGTTTTTGAAGACGGAAAATTGGAAAAACATTCGGTGTTAAACTTTTCAGTTGGAAGCATAAAAAACCCAGGTAGCTCCACTGTGATATTGAGGCTTTTTGCTTCAAATAGTTTACATGTCAGATAAATAAATAGGTATAATTTGATCTTTGGATGAGTTAATATTTTACAAGATGACGAAGTAACCGACCGTCATCATTTTCGCGATGAAGCATGTTGATCATGTGCTCCAACGGGTCAGCCGGCTGGGCCACAATTACTTCCTGGATCATTCGCTGAAAAGATAGCACGTTTACATAATAAGCGTCTTTAATTACGTTAATGCTTATCAAAAAGCAATAACGAGAACGGAAAAATCTAGCTAACATCTTGACAAGGGAAAGTGTGATACTCTAGCCGATACTTATTTTAATTACTTCTGAATGAAGGTAAACGAATCTTATAAGACACAGCTGCACTGCTGCAGGTTATTTTACAGTATATTAACTTATTTATTTATATGTATTTATCGTACCTCGTAGAGTGAGAACAGCTCATTTTTCTCTGCGTACATCGTGAACTCTGGAGGAATTTTAAGAGGCCGTTTTGTTTCATCCATAGCTCCTTGAACTCTTACTACAGAATTTATCGTTTAGATAAGGCCTGCTTGTAATGATCTTTCAAATAGAAACGTATACGTACAACGTATTTAAATGGCTAAGTGACAGACAATAGATTATTGATTTTAAGAAATTTTATTCATGCGATAGCTGTTTCAGCATTAGGAGTGTTACGAAACAGAAAAATGCTCGTAAAATATCTTTGTAAAGGGATCAAGAGATAATAATTCACAAGTTTACTATCAATCACACATATAAATTGAACAAATAATCATTTTATTGCACGTATAATTTACTCGGTAAACGATGCTTCACAAATACTTACTTAACAAAACTTCGGATTATCAATACGGTAATGTTATGTTAACTTTCAATTGGAATTCTAACTAGTCATAAACAATTACACTCTGTATTAGCATGGTACAAAATCTAAACATTCAGGCACAGGTTCAGTCTTGAGGTAGCATTTAGGGTGAAAACGGCTAAGCTTGTATACAATTAAACTGTTTAAACAAACAAGCTATATAATTATCACTACCTAAAAAAGAAATGCAAAATTTACAAGAAGGCTGTAAGGTAATATAAATCTCAATATTTTTCAGGATCATAATTTGAATAATAACGTACAAAGCATGCAATAAATAACGTTTGATACGAGTTAAGATATTTTTGAGCATTAAATTCCTAAACAACCCAGCTGGACCTAGCGGGAAGACTTGAGATGATAATTTCCCAACCTAGAACACAACTCAGGGCAAGAACAAAACCTATTGTGACAACATTTTTTAGCTCGCATAGGTCTACTTGACATGTTGAGTGAATTTTCACCGAGGTTGTTAATGGAACACGACAGCATGGACTTGTTCTTGTACTTGATTATAGAGTTAAAGACAATTTTTTTTGACCTGAAGGGTACTTTTCCTCCCTGTGGCTTTTTTGTTGTCTGATTTAAATCCTTTTTTGCTGTGTCTTGAGAGTCGGGTGAAGCTGATTCACGATCTTTTTTAAAAAGTGAGTCAATTTGTTTGAGAAGCAGCGCATTTGATTTTCGCATGTTCACCTCCATGTCGTCGTTCATGCGTAACCTACGCGCACGCTCGCCATAGGTATGGAGATTGTGCTCTGACCCAGAGTAAGAGGCATTACTGTTGTTTGGGAGAGAGGCAGGAGAGGAGGTGTACCGAGAAAAGAGGAATGGGGAAACAGGGGGCGAAGACCAAGGTCTCAGTTTGGCCAAGGGTTGAATCTTGGGAGCTGGTTTGGGGGCACGCTCAGGAGGGTTAACGTTGCTCATCGCAGTCTGTTCCTCGTGTTCACACTGCTGTAACATGTCCAGCAACTCTGATTCCCGGAGATGCTGCAGCATTCCCTGGTGAGACTTCTGTTCGAGCATGCTTCCTCGACCTGCTAGAAACGTTTTGAATGCTCCGTTTAACAGTTTGATGTAATCAGCTTGCTTTGAGGTTCGAGCAGGAAATATTCTGTGAAACTTTCCAGAATTTTTGTCCTCATACTTGGTTTGTTCGGATACTCTTCGTAACTCCAGCAGCTGTGATCGTAAGAATGTCTTCCTGATGCTGAACTGAGTTTTTCTTTCCAGGTTGTTTCGTGGTTTTAACAGCCGAGCTCGACTCAGTTGTTTTTGGGCAGCTAGAGCTCTCCACTTTTCACTCGGTTTCAAGTTCAACAGGCTAAAAGCAGTCCTTATGACATCGAACTTTATGTCAGCATCAACTTTGCTGTCACAACCAAAGCTGGGGCTCCTGTTCACCTCCAAAAGCCAGGGCCGCAACTTCCGGTCGATAAAGATGTCCATACCCAGAATTTCAAAACATACACTGCTTGAAGCACAGGAAGTCGTGCCAGGCCGGGCCATTCGGTACGTGTGAAGGAGGTATGGTTCAGCAACGATCAGGGTTTTGATAACTATATCGGTAATACTGTTCCAGAGCATGGTGAAACTGTAGTTGTGGCTTGCCATCCACATTTTCAGGTACTTAATGCTCCGCTTACTGCCTCGATTTTCGTCATCACAATTTTCGTAATTTTCACTGGACTTGTTGATGCTGTAGTTGGTTAAATGCATGAACATGTTGTCTAAGTTTTTCTCTGTCGGAGGAGCATATTCATCAGTACTAAACCTCATCAGCCCATCATCGTACAAAAATATCTTTAAGGGATCACAAGAGAGGACAAGAACATAAATACGAAGATCAAATTTCATGCCATCCACAATTAAAGGCCTCTCAAGGTACTCCTGTACAACTAAGTTGTCGTGCATCGATAATTTTTCCACATTTTGTAAAAGATGTATACCATTACCCATTGCTCCATTGGATGGCTTGCAAATAAAGGTCTTGCATTTTCTTCTCTTCCGTAGATCGAGATAATGGTTCATCAGGGATGTGTAGTCGGCAGGTAGATTCCAAGTTTTGGGGAAGAAATCGTACTCGTCAGGTTGACTTCTCTGCATCTTCTGAAGGTTTCTTGCAAGACAGTCCTTTCTGGCAATCTCCCCCATTCCAGGAAAGTGGTTGATTCTCTGGTATGGTTTCAGTTCTGCACATCGCTCAGCGTTGATCGTGTGATCAGACCATATGATGAAAGAATCATCGTTTTCGGTGGTGGTTTTATAGCCAAGAGCCTCGGCACATCTTCTCACTACATCATACCGTGTTCCATTAACGTTGACTGTTATAGCAGCCCGTTTCTTCTTCTTAGAAATGCTTTTAGATCCATCCACAGACATCCAATATACTCATCACCATCTGTATAAAAGCATTATGATATAGTTCCAATTCTTACGTTTGGAAAGCTTAAAATCTCTTATGACGATAAAATAACTATAAGATATCAGTTTAATTATTGCGTCACATTATCACATTGTGCATGCAGTGCATTCAAAATGTAAAGCTCACCATACAAGTATGGACAACATGGACATACAAGAACACTCTGGGCAGTATATTGGCCATATATCGGCCATAAATCGGCCGTAAATCGGCCATATACCATATATAGGCTGTATATAGGCCATCACTGATCTCCCCTCTTCCCAATACAGGATAATACATTATGGTTGTAACCCTGATGTCCCCATATCGATTGAAGTTCATCACTCCACACAGCAAGTTTTTATAGTATAATGGCCATCACTGATCTCCCCTTTTCCCCTTTTAGATGTCTTTAACTTTTCACCTAACTTAAATTGAATATATTTTTAGTGACAGGATGGATTACTTAGGGGTACTGTGTTAAATTCATTTAAGTGGGTCCCAATCCCCATCAACCATTTATGCTCCTG
The DNA here is from genome assembly GCA_000226015.1 of Mnemiopsis leidyi. Lineage (NCBI taxonomy): Eukaryota > Metazoa > Ctenophora > Tentaculata > Lobata > Bolinopsidae > Mnemiopsis > Mnemiopsis leidyi. The sequence continues at coordinate 177,766 of JH153208.1, forward strand.
GATACTTTTAGTTCCTTTCATAACAACCACAGTGACCAGTGACTTTATTGACTAAGCCCATTAACAATATCGATTAACAAACTAATTCAACTGTACCAAACTTTCTCACAGATTCTTTCATGTCCTTCAGAATATTATGAGCATTGAACATGAATTTGAATGCATAACTTCCATCTACCATAAGAATGATCAAAACGAAATAAGAATTAGCAATGTTGAAGCTGAAAGACACTTCCAGATGCAGATTCTCCATCCTAGTAAGTGCAAGTTACATTTAACATGTGTTAGTCAAATTGATAGTCGACACTCAGTGATTTCTCAATCATCTTTCGATCCCCATGGTAATTGACCAAAATTTAATATTACAAATTTTTTCGACAGATTCCAGAATAAAACTGGCGGACTTTGTCAGTGAAACAAAAAATATCAGTGAAACTATTATGCCAATTGCCATAATACAAAATATACTATTATTTATTATTGCATGGTCATCACTCTTATATTTTTAGAGATATAGGTTGACGGGGCAAAGGAATGAGCTTACTATTCGCTTTTGCTCACACCACAACGTCAACCCAGTAAAACTTTCAAGACAACAGGCCTGTGCTCCTATGGGGACATTTAAATTTTTTATTGAACAACAGGCATGGGGTTTAGAATAAGCGAAGTAAATCATTAGAGTGAGGACCTGCCAGAAGTTTTTTTCTTTCTTTTTTAAAGCGTCTTTGCTGTCACATTAGTGTTCAAAGTCTTAGAAACTTGAATGTAGCTGTTTTAACGTTTTTGGGCATGTGATATGAAAATGGACTTAAAAATTGATATCAAATATTAAACATGTTATGACTATTTTATTGATTAAAATCACAAGCGGATCCGATCCAATCAGACCGCTATGGATTCTGCCAGAATGTTCCTTCGCCGGACTCTTGCAGATCTGCCGCAGATTCTGCCTGAGTCTGCCAGAATGTTCCTTCGCCGGACTCTTGCAGATCTGCCGCAGATTCTGCCTGAGTCTGCCGAGTGCGATCGGATCCACCATCAACTCGTGGACAGTCTACCAAATTTTGTCCAAAGGAACATTCTTGCAGAATCCCAGGCGGATCGGAGCAGATCCGGGTGGATCCAGTGCATAAAGTCTGCAGGTTTAATTCCTGTAAACTTAGAAATGTATTGTACTTTG
>JH153210.1:7157-24657 GCA_000226015.1 Mnemiopsis leidyi
CCTAATGGATAGCTGGTTCTACTTTATCATAAAAAGTGGTTTTGGCACGAAAAAGTACCGAATGGATAGCTGGTTCTACTTTATGGATAAATCTATGGATAATGGTTCCGGGATGGTCTTTTATTTAAACCTCTTCGCGTGTCGTGTTTATGATATTATATTCCTGCGATGAAAAGATGAATATTCGTTTGACATAAATTACTATTGAGCTTTAATAAACAATGAATATGAGATCCCGCCCCATCAAATTGATTCTAATAAATAACTAAAATTTTGGTCGAATTATCGTCACTGTGGCACCTCCACACACATCGAACTGTTCTCATTCGAAAGCCATCCTGAAGTTTTTCTCCTGCTCTCGTTTCTTACTGTCACACAGCAGACTAACGTCCTCTACTCGCTTCTGCAATACCATGGAATGTTGGTCGATCCAGACCAGGGCGTCCATGTGCATGTTTAGTATCTTCGATATCTGCGTGTTTTAGGGGTTGACAATGTATAACAGATCAGCGCAATAGTTAGTTAAACAGACAACAGGCAGACAACCAGACTGAACAACAGACAGAAAAACAAACAGAAAAACAGCCAGAAAAATAGACGGAAAAACAGACGAAAAACAAACTGGAAAAACAGAAAAACAGCCATAAAAACAAACAGAATAACAGACAGAAAACTATACCGAAAAAACAGAAAAAAACAGACAAACAGACAAACAACAAACATGGACCTGGTACATGGGATTATTCTCGTCCTGATTACTGGAGTTTACAGAGTTGAGATGTTCGATAACTTCAGTTATGTCTCCAGACATCTGTTGGAGCTGACCGTCAATGTGCTCTGCTAGCGAGTACGTCTTTTCTCGCTCGTTGTCAGAGTACTGATTGTTCAGAGACACCCCTGCAACAGGACTGATCTTGGAATTTTCATATTGAATAATTTTTTTCGAAATCGGTGCCACTTTAACGCAGAATAATTCCGTGATCATTGGTGGCTAAATTGCTAAATGTGTATCAAATCTTCTTCTTCGTAGGGGGATGCGGCGCTTAAAAGAAGTAACACCGCTGTGAGATAAGGCCGAGACGGCCTTGTTCTCTCTCCAACAAATTTGCTGTACAACCATGGAATTGTTACTTCAAAAATTTGTCATCTCCAAAGCCGCACGGCGCACAAGGTTAACGGCGTCATTTTCAAAGAAAATAATTTGAAACACACCCTCTAAGTATCTTTCATTGCAGACAAAAAATGAATAGTCGTTTCATATGAATCACTATAGAGCTAAAATAAACGATGAAATTGAGAATCCGCCCCTAATATTAACTAGGTAAAATTTTGGTGAATTTTTGTTACTGTGGTGTATCGGAGGCCACATCAAACTTGTTTTCACTGTAAAGCCATGCTGTTCATTTGAAAACAGTTTGAAGACGGTTAGTCGGTTGCAGGCAATCTCGAATTCACTTCATCACAGAATAGGTCCATGATCATTGGCCGCTTAATTGCGCTATTTAACTATGTCAAAGTTTTTCCCAAAACAATACACAATACCTAGAGAGATACGTTAGAATTGGTTTTTGAAATTACTTATGCAATTATGGAATAAGCTAAGTATTTGGTTAATGTTCAGTAAATTATTTCTGCTTTACCAGTTGTTTACAGTTGTATAATTACATCATAGTCTTGTCTTATTGACGAAAAAATCAGTTCCTCCCAGGAAATGTTTTAACACAACGCTCGTGCTGAGAATAACAGATCTGCACCACTTGGAGACAGATACAGCGAACAATGGAAAGCACTCAGTGCGTGGTTTCTAGGGCCAAGAGCTGAGAACAGCGATGTCTTCTTGGAAACATTCCAAGATATCTTCAAAGAGCACGTTCGGATGAGAAATAACTACTTCCCTTCTGATCCAACCTACATTACACAAGAGATGAAATCCTCTCAACCGTACAAGAGTGAGATAGAAAACATGAAGAGGGAACTAATGAGGATGCAGAGAGAGATGGATCAGAACATTCGGTTCTCCTCTCCAAGGTATCTAGCTCACATGCAGTGGGATCTTTCTATGCCAGCCCTGCTAGGGTATATGAGTGCCATGCTCTTCAATCAGAACAATGTGGACATATCAGGTAGCCCGGTAACGACTTTGTATGAGAAGCAGGTTGGCCAGCAGCTCTGCGGTATGTTGGGTTACAACATTTGTCCAGGGAAGAAAGAGCCAGTTGCATGGGGGCATGTCACTTGTGGAGGTTCAATTTCCAACATTGAAGCGCTTTGGGCCTCGCGGAACATCAAGTTTGAGCCACTTGCTGTCAAAGCTGCTTTGCTAAATGACGACCCAAAGGCCGGTGCTCCAGCATTTCTTTCGGAAGAACAAATCAGAGTTGGATTAAAAACTAATCTGCTGGTATACAGCCAAGATTCTCAGATGAGAAAACTCACTCCACTGAAAAACTGTACAACCTGGCAGTTACTCAATGTTGATGTGGACGAAATTTGTGATTTAACTGAAAACGTTATCGCGAGGATGAACCGAATATCCGAGTTCGCGAAGAAAAAATTCCAAGATCTGGTAGACGGAGAAAGGATAGCGAGTTTGGGACTTCCAGGAATCCTCAAGAAGCACAATATCGACCAGGTTCCTGTCTACACCGTCCCAGCAAACAATCACTACTCCTGGTCAAAAGCAGGCACGTTATTGGGACTAGGCAGTAACGCATTACACCCTATACAGCTAGACATAAACTTTCGACAAGATGTCGATCATTTGAGAGAAGTGCTAGAGAAGTTTCTGGAAAATGAAATTCCAGTCATATCTGTCGTTGCTGCGATGGGATCAACTGAAGAGTCTGCAGTGGATCCGATCATGGAGATGTATGCTCTGAGGGAGGAGTTTAAGGAAAAAGGGCTTAACTTCACACTGCTGGCCGATGGAGCATGGGGAGGGTATTTAAAGACTATGATTATCGACAACCCCACTACTGACATTATACCTGATGAGGGGAGACTTCTTAGGGAGTCAAACAAGATGAAATTCGAGGGTTTTGTTCCATACTGTGAACTGAGTCCGTATGTTCAGAAGCAATACGGGAACATACAGCTTGCTGACGCCATCTCAATCGATCCACACAAGACCGGGTTTTGTCCATACCCAGGAGGAAGTCTTTGCTATCGAAACGAGAAGATGCGGTTCTTCGTTGCTGTGTATCACCCCGAAGTGTTTTACGGAGAAGGTGATCCCAGCATGGGACTCTATGGGATCGAGGGCTCAAAGCCTGGAGCCTCACCCGCCGGTATCTTAATGTCACACAATGTGATTGGGTTGGGTAACAGGGGCTATGGGAGAATCTTGGGCCAGGGCACTGCTACAGCTAAACTTTTCTACTCAATGTGGTTGACGGTCGCCAGGGAAGATGATCCCTTTGTATGTGTCCCACTTCAAAATGTACCGGACAGTTTTGATTACACGAGTGCAAGGAAGTTGATTCGAGAAAAGATCGCCCATAAACCAACAATGGAAGTATTCCGGGACCCAGATGCAGTGAATTTCTTGACGCTATGTGGACCAGATACCATGATAAATACCTTTGTGGTGAACTTTCGAGGTAACGATAATGTCGAAAAGTCCAATAAGCTTCAGGTCGCTCTAGGGGACGCTATGAGCATCCGCTTGGGCACAAAAGTCAGTAGGATTCCTCTAATGATAATGCAAACCAGTTTCGACGCAAAATCACACGGGCTGGGTCTCAGAGTCTTAAAGAAAAGGGCAGGTTTACGACAAGATGATACTGATTTAAACGTACTGGTTAACACTTGCATGAACGCCTGGCGGCAGAACGAATCTATATCAGAGATTGGAGATCTGTTCCGCAAAATAGTGTTCAACTGCATGGGCCGTATAGAGGATTCTGTGATTAAACATAGGTTTGTTCTTTCAGGACCTTTTGATGATAAAGCAAGGGATCAATCTATGTTCATAGAATACTTAACTGATTCAGATTTTCAAGAGCATCAGTATCAAGTTTCTGTCAAAGTAGAAGCGAACTGCCCGACTGATGGAGAGAAACTTAAGGAGTACGTTAAACTTTGTTCTGACAAGGACATCATGGTAGTGTTCGAAACCGTCCCGCCGAGGTACAACGATAGCGATAAGGACATTCCCAACCTCTACAACATTCTGCACCTCAACAACTGGAATCGCCGGTTTTCCGTCAAACTGGCCAATGATCCGGAAGAAAGGATTATCTCTCTCAAAGTCCTTGACATTCCACGATATCAACGTCTAGACATGTCTGCTTCAGTTGACTACCCCGAAAAGCAGCAATACTTCATCTACGGAGATACCCACAGGACAATTATGTCTCACGTGATTACCAAACTACCGGATATACAACACACAGTGACCCTGACGGAGAGACCTCACTCCTTGACCGAGGTTATGTTGGAACAGGGAGTGGTGGCGGAGCTGGTGGATCAGGGAGTGGTGGAGAAGGTGGATGAGGGAGTGGCTGAGAAGGTGGATGAGGGAGTGGTGGAGAAGGTGGATGAGGGAGTGGTGGAGAATGTGGACCAGGGAGTGGTGGAGAATGTGGTTCAGGTGGAGCGGTCCCCGCTTGTTGTAGGGGAGGAGTTTACACATTTACCTCTTCAGAGGAAGTGTTACGAGGTTACTTTTGTAGGGGAACTCAACACAAGGATCTGCACGAACGTTCACATTGCGGAGACGAGGATTTTTAAGATCGTGCAGCTTCCCGCTGTATAAAATATAAAATATATATATATATTTTAGCTTTAGAAGACATGCGAATGTCGGAATCGGTAAAAATTAAGATTTGATTGAGGAATTGAAGGGCTGACGACTATCAATTTACTTTTGGAGGAGTCGGGAAATGTTTTGTTTAACTTGAAAACGTTCTTTGAGATTTATTAATTGAGCTTCCTTTTGGTTAATGGCTGTCACTTGATGGATGAAATGTTCAAATCCTCCGAAATGATTGTGACGTCTATTAGCTGTGCTTCGTTTCAATAAGATTAAGTTTTTGAATTATCAACTTTATCAGCTATGGGAAATAAGATAGAAATTTGTCCTTTATTCCATTTTACGATAAGTTTTATGAAAAACGAGTTAAAGTTGATGTCCTTAGGCTCAATAATAATTCTGGATATAAAATCTGAGTCTAAGTAAATCATGCCTTTTACTGTGCCTGTAAGCTATTGCTTATAGCATGTGCCCGTGCAAAACTATGACGTGCTATGATTATATAGCATATTATGAAATTAATTTCCACTCAAGTAAACACTTAATTGTCCAGACTGAGGATAGACTACACGATTTGTCTTAACCGCTCTGATTACTTCAACCAGTTTATTAACACTTGTACCAGAAAGATTATTTACTATTAAATTCTTAAACATTCGATAAAGTTTTGTGGTAAAAATCAGCTCAAGAGCTGCTGAGCATGTGAATAGCTTTTATTATTTAAATGTGTTTAAAAAGTTTTTTGAACAGCGATTGTATAGCATTAAAATAGCCTTCAAATGGTCTTCAAAAAAGCATGTCATATATATGATATAGCATAACGCATTAGAATATGATCATGATCCATGATTAGGGGACAATGAACCTTTCTGCCATTATTTCTATGCAATAGAAGCATTTTTGTGGTCAGATTATAGAAGAAATTCTTCTTAGTTTTTTCTACTTCTCAATTGTACCTTGCATCATAGCCCATGGGTATTCCATACATCATTCATACATATTAACATATAATATATATAAGCCCTTCTCTCAGGCCGGTAATATCATACTCCGACACCGGTGATAGTATCATTTGTACTCTGTGTTGAGATCAAGCCATCTACATTCCAGGCCTTTTTGCCTTTAGAAGTCAGCAGTATGATTTATAACATCAGTATGATGAATAAGTTAAACAGGCATCAGCTCTTTGACGTTCGATCAATCCAGAACAGGAGACCCTGGGCTCCCGGTGACACATAAAGCATTGAAATTGAACAGGAAATTCATATCAACCTGTGAAAAGTATCATTAATTAAACATCTGCCGTAATGCTATAACAAAGGAGAAACCATATCCTTGAGCTCGCGGGAAGATGTGAAAACAACGAGTCTCTCACCTTATTTCTTTTTTTCTGCAATGTTTAACTTTTTTGTGGCGCCCTTAGAATAATGTCAGACCATTGAGTACAAACACTTTTATACAGTACAAAAACCTTCATTATATACTATTGCCTGCATTTAAATAATAAAATCTTCTTTAGTCTCCAGCCAGTCAAGTATTGTATACTGTTTTTGAAAATTATATAGAGTGAAGAGCTAAATGCAAAAATAAATGATCTAGTGCAATAGCAACGGGTACTTATGATTTTTGGACAGGTGTGTGGGCATCTTGCCAGTAGGCTAATAGTAATACTGGTATTTTCACCTTAACTTTCAGTTTCACTCCTTGCTAAATAGACTAGCCGAATTTTACGTGTACAATATTTCATGAACAATATTTGTTCTGGATGTTGGTAAGATTAGACCCTAACGCCATGCGGCCCTAACTTCTTGATAATAATAGAGATTATTTTAGAACAGCTAATGCAGCGAGCCAATAGAAGCCTGGATTCTTTACTGCCCTATAATATTATATTAGACACCTATACGTGGGGCATGAACCCTTTCTTAGTAAAGAACTGAAGAAGTAAGCGGAGACGGGTTATAGTTCCGATCGACAACTCTGCGTGAGACAAAATCAGTTCCTATATGTACCCAATTGGGTTATCACGTGACTTAGCAAGGGCAATTGCAATTTGAACTTATTTTGTTACGAGTAGGACTATAAGGCACGTAAGCATCTTTTTTGTTAGACAAATTAGACACTGTTCTGCAATATTTCACTAGGTATAACACCTGTCATCTTCTGGCTGAAAGTTATTGTCAGGTGACAAGCTGCACACTGAACTGGCTCTCTCTTTCTACGGGCCAATCATTTGTGATAGGCTTAAAGCAATTATGCATCTTTGTACTTGTAATTAAGCTTATATACTAGTTTGTTTAATCTCTTGAATCCTAGTGCTCACACTTAGTCGGTACTCGGTTGCAGAAAACTTTGTCTGTACTGTGCAGTGTGCCGCAACTCTCCATTTTAAAAGAGGAGGCTTTTATGAAATAATCACTTCCGCTTAGCGACCACTAATTCACTAATAACTTTATATGTAAAACAAAACAACTCCCACAGAACGGTGTTTCCCTTTACTTCAGATATATTGCTTGAATTTAGTTATGCGACTGTCTTTTAACCACTATTTATTCAAGATTTGGTAGCTACCAATCTCCGCCCTGTGACAGTTATTCGACTAAGAGTCCTATGACATACTTCATGGAAAGATCAGTGAAAGAAAACGTATCAGCTGAAAACAATATAGGAGAAGAAACTTTATATTTGGTTTCAACGAGCGTCGTTATTCTGACTATAATGATCTTTGTGGAAGGATTCGGAGGAGCAATCACAAACATACTCTCTCTTTCATACTTCTTGAGAAAGGAGAGAAAGTCTCTGGCCTGCAAGTTGATGATTTTATTGAATACCACGGACACTCTAGTGTGTCTATCAGCTCTTTTGGTGTTTATTCTTATGATCCTGTATTCTCTTAACATGATGGAATTTGATGTCATCCTGATCATAGGACCATGGTTTCAACTTCTAGTCGGAGCAACAGCTTTTTCGACCGTGCTTCTCTCTCTTACCAGAACTATTACTTTGCTGCGACCTTTTTACAAAATCAATCAAAAAGGAGTCGTTTTGTCTATCGTTCTCTATTACGTATATGTACATTTGATCTATTTCCTCCTTTATCGTTTCAACCAGCGAGCAGTGAGTATTTATTCCACGACAGAGCTGGTACTGTTTGTCCTAATAGTCGCAACCTGTTCAGCGCTATCTGTTGTAAAACTAAGAAGTGACAAAAACCTTGCAAACACAGATTTAACAAGAAGAAAAGCTACAATCACGATACTGATCATTTCAATTCTTTTCTGTGTTGTAAACACCGCTTATCTCTTTGGTTACATTTACGTTGAGCTAGAACAAAAAGCAATGGCTGAAAGTGACGCATTAAGGGAACGAACAGGTTTATTCATTACAATCTTGTATACAACCTTTGTTGGGGTACCACTGAATTCAACAATCAACCCTGTCATTTACTTCGTAAGAAAGAACGAAATGAGAGCTTACATCAGGACTACCTTTTGTAAATTTTGGTGTTGCTGCTGCAAAGTAGATGAAGGTCGCGAAAAGGCGGGGATGAGCGGAGAAAACAGAACAGAGGGGGAAACTGTGATGAGTTTATAAAGACATTTAAAAATTTGCTTTCTTTTACAGGCTTGAAGATTTTGTAGTTTTAATACTCTCAACAACAATTATTAAATAAATAATTTGATCCTAAGCCATTATTATACGTGTGTTTCTCTTCTGACAATCATGACTTTAGTGGAAAGTACTACCAACAGATAAGTGTTAGAACATAAACATTGTATTGTTTAGTATGCTATATGCTGGAGAGCAAGCCTACTTAATAACCTAGACCACGTGAGCTTAACGGGTCAGTGAGAGCCACATGGCCTCGGTATGCATCCTCACAGTGAACACTTTTAGTCACGAGGGCAAGTATAAACCTATGGGATCCAAGAAACGCATGCAACTAGCCAATGCTAGTCATTGTCATTGTCAAGTGATCACAGTCATTAGTAGAACCATTAAGTGATAATCGGCTAGACAAGTGTCTCGTTCAAGTCGTTATCGGGACAGCCTGTCTATGTTGCGCTGACGTAGGGTCACTAGGGTTGTGACATGAGTCTAGGGGTAATAAGCTGCAGAGCTCAGTTTTAGAATCAGATTTGAGATACGGACCTAGATTTGATTGAAGTTTTAATTAGTTGATATTGTAATGATCCACCACATTTCACCGTTATTTGAAACATGAGCTAATTGGTTCAACCTAAACACACTATACCTTACTCATCAACTCCAGGAGAAACTTGAAGTTATCGGATTACTTCCAACCCGCAGTCTACTGATAGTTAAGCTTTTAAGAACCACTCATGTGAAGAGAATCTAATGCAATAACATAAGTGTACAGGAGAGTTCAGTATATAGCTTAGAACGGAATTTTCTTTAAAAACTAGCTATTTTCATTTATTGAAATTTTGGCGAAATTAAGGCGTTTAAGGGTCAAATAAGGAATTATTATTTGTTTCTCAATGTAATTATGTAATAGAAATTAAAACATGATAATCAGTTAAGGAGTTTATTTTCGGTATTCGGTAATGTAAATCAATACGTGAACTTTTGTTCGGTCATAACGTATTCAGTCAATCAAAAGTGATTCTATCTGAACTTGAACAGAAATTGAGAGCCAAATCTTAGCACAACTCGATTTCTCGAATTTTGCCAAGATTTGGTTCTCAATTTCTGTTCAATATAAACAGCATCAATTGTCATGCCTCGAGTAAAAGGGTTCCAAATCAACTGTGAACATCTAAAAGACCCTGCCTATCCTCGCTCTCCCGAATCCTCTCTCCTTCATTAGAAGAAGAGACACATCCCACCAGTTTCTTAAGGAAGTCTCTGAAGGATGGCAGAGTCAGACCGAAGATGTAAAAGTTGACCACCACCACCAAATGAGTTATCCAAAAAGCGTATCTGTAAAAGTTGGTGGGGTCTTTACAAAATCGTGCGACTATATAGTAGATGGTGACCGGCAGAGCCAAGAGAGTGTGAGCCCCAGCAGTAAGGAGAACGGTCAACACTCCCTGCCATTGCAGACCCTCAGGACGTCCAACTGTAGCTCTTTTAGCTAGCACCAGCAGAACTACACTACTGACCACAGTTCCCGCTATAGTTACCAGAACTACCAATCCTACCATGGTCGTGTAGATGAGATAGGAGGTGTTGTTCCAGACAGGTTTTACACAGGTGTAATCACAGACGTACAGGAGGTAGTCAAAGTACATACTTCGGTTGTCCTTAGCAAGAGCTGCGGCTGGGAGAGAGGAACCTGCAATCCACATTGAAAAGGCTGCTATGTGGCCTGCTTTTGAGGAAGAGTTGAACGCGCTCAACGGGTTTTTGATGATAAGCATCTTGGTCATGGCTATGGCTGTTGTCATCATGTACAGGACAACTGCGGATGTATCTTTAACGAAGTAGCTCAGATAGCACATCACATCTCCCAGTATCCAATCGTTAGCTCCCAGGGACACTGCTCCCGGTATTATGCCAAACAGAGTCAGGAGTAAGTCAGCGACAGCCATGTGCTGGACAAAGATCACGATGATCTTATGGAGTTTTATAGCGTTGTACCTGAGAGATCCCACCAGAATGAGTGTGTCTCCAATTAGCGAGGAGGCGGAGAGGAGGACTCTGTAGCCAATCAAGATCTGCCGCTCTGTTAGATCTTCAATCTTGTACTGCGTAGTGTTGTCGTACTTCATGATAATACAGCAAGGATAACAACAGGGAGAAGTTTGTGTGTTGAATGAGATTCCTCCCGTGGTAACCTAACACTTACACAGATTATATATGTTGCTGAAAGTTATAGGGCAGGGGGCCGGGGGGGGGTCGGCGATGGCTGTCACTGGCCATGTTTTTTAGTAAAAAATTCAGCTGAATTTCGATTTATATTGAAGGCGTTGCTTTGTTAATGAACAGGTATCGAACACCCCTTAGGAAGTTATTTAGGCGGAAGCTATTTAGGCGGCACTAATTGCCTGTTGCATATATATATTGGTAATGTGATATGATGAAATCATTCAAGGTAAATGTACATTGTACATCACAAATTTTCGAATTCCGAGAAATCTATAAAAATTACATTTTTCTTACCACTTTCAGTTGAGCGAAAATTTCGGGTTTAAAAATTACAGAACTTAGTGTTGGTCAAAGTTTCAGGTTACTGGTGGTTCCAGGTTGGTGTTGGTAAAATAACATGCTGTGGTCGTCATTGTTAACATACTTCAGTAAAGTAATAAATAATCCGGCAAACTACGAAAAAATCTCTTATCTATAATATAATGTCATAAGATACCCCCTCCAAAGCGGAAGAATTTTGTTCACTGTAAAGCACTTTAGAAGCATCATACATATTTACTGCTTTGACCACAGCCTTCTTCGGTTCCTGCATAGTGCATAACCATAGAGAAAAATGTTCGTAATGATTTGATTCCGAGGTAGCAAATGGCACTGTTAAGAAGCTAAAAGATAATTTCAAAAACTTATCTCTACAACTGGACCGTTAATGTCATTTTGCAAATGATTTCTTAAGAAAAAAACTAGTTCCAGGTTTTAAAAACGCTTTGACGCGAAAATAATTTGATATTATAAGAGTCAAATTTTACAAAGCAGTACAGTAAGGGATAATATATAATTAAATGACGCTTCTAATCTGTGAAGGATGTGACAAATCAGGTTTTTCTGAGTAGTAGCAGTACACCATAGTAAGACCTAAATCATGACATGAGAAATAATACTAAAATACTGACTTAAATAATCGTTCTGAAATAAACAAACCTGCTGACTTTATCTTCTCCTCGAGAATCATCATCCTTATCATGATATGAGACATAATAACAAATTACTGAATTAAATAATCGTTCTGAAAATAAACAAACCTGCGGACTTTATCTTCTCCTCGAGAGGTTGCAACATGTCCTCCAGCTCCTGCTGTTGAGAGGAAATGAAGTCCAGGTCGTGGTTCAGGCGCTGCTGGTCCGCTCTAACTTTCTCTACCTCATTGTTTAAATCTGCAGAGGGGAGGGTTTGTGAGACTAATTGTCATCTAGTACACTCGGGTAACAATATGTCCAATTAATTCGTTTACATGGTGTAAAGTGTAGGGATTTATTTGTAATTTTGATAAGAAATAGGACTGCAAGTGTAGTTACGTACATCTTTTAACAATGAATACGCAATGGTATAACTAAAATATTTAAATCAATAACATGTTGTTCACTCTGTGAATGACCTGTGACTTACCTAGAACCTGCTCGGCGTTACTCATAAGAAGCTTATCCCACTGGTTGACCTGGTTTGCTTGTCTCATGAACATCTGCTCCTGCTCCTCCAAATCTACACTCCACTTGTTTATCAACTCTTCTATCTGGGTAGAGTTACAAAGTAACAATAACTAAAAACGTCTGATAACAGCGCCATGGTTGGGAAAGTGTATGATTCACTTCTTAAAGCTACCTTTAGTTGGACTTAGTTTTTTATTTCTAATGTTTTTGTATAACGTATAATTGCAATGGTCGGTTCATCTATCACAGTAATATCCCGTCAGTGATTAAAAATCATACAACACACATAACAGTTGAATAAAATTTTGTCAGAGCTGTGGTAATTTTACAGTGCCTCAGTTTACCGTACATGACATAACATTATACATTGATTGGTACTACTAAGTGTGATGAGATGACGTACCTGCTTGTAGGTGTAGGAAGAGGTGGTAGTGGTAGTGCCAGCAGCGGAGGCAGTCGTACTTGCTGTCGCTGAAAACATGAAGTTGTTTTTCTGCATTAATTATCATACATGGTTCAAATTATAAACGCCATAAAAGTACCTTTGAGTATATTTCGAAACGGATGAAAGGTACTCATGGGTCCGAACGAATTTTTTCAACAACTATAATTGTTTATAGTATAGCTCACGTTGATAAATAAATCAATAGTATAGACAAAAAATCGGTTTAAATTAAGTTAAATGTAAAAACAAGATAAACATACATGTAGTGCCGAGACTCAGACCGGAGGTGGCTGGAGCCGTGCTGGTTCCTCCCAACTTGAAGCCCGTACTTAGAAGGGAGGATGAGCCGGTAGTGGTAGTTGTAGTGCTGGCCGGCGTGGCAGATCCCAGTAGTCCACCCCCTGGATTCTATGTGTAAGTCGGACGTGATTATATAATTTATGCTTAGATGGAGTAAGAATTCTAGACAGATATGAGATGTAGGTAATTGAAATTTGTAGCAGAGAGAGGTTACACTAAAGGAATAATCAAAAATTTGACTGATAAGAAAAATGATTATCATGGGAACTTACTCATCCTGATTTTAAAAACAATTATAGCACGAACAACCACGTTTAGCAGACCAGTCCTCAAACCCATGACTAACCTAAAGTAGGAGCGCTAGATGTGGCTGCTGAAGGTAAACCCCCAAACAGCGACTTAGTCGTTGTAGCTGAAGTTGGAGCTGCTGTTGCAGTGGACGCTCCTCCAAACAACGATGTAGTTCCTGCAGTTGAGGCCGCACTGGACGTGGTCCCAAAGGAGAGGCCCCCAGTGGCAGGTTTAGAGGCAGCTGCAGATCCAAACAGAGAAGTAGTGCCGGTTGTAGCTGCAGAGGAGGCTAAGGTGGGGTTTGAGGCTGCACTGCTGCCGAAGAGGGAGGGAGCACTGGATGCAGCAGGTGCAGTAGAGGCAGCACCGCCAAAAAGGCTGGGTTTTGTTGCTGCGCCTCCTCCTGGACAGGAAAATAAGATCAGCTTTAGTAAATGCAGCGATATATCGATATAAAACAGATATGTAATTACAGAGCTTCTCGAGTTACAAAAAGCATAAAAAACTGAAAAATACCGAAGAGTGGAGTGCTTGCAGCAGGAGCACTGCTCGCCGTGCCAAACAAGGAGCTTCCTCCTGCTGCTGAAAAGTATGGGTTATTTGTTCATTTACGATTATCTGCGTACAATGTCAGATCACAAATGTGCTGTGAGTTGAAATGAAAGAGAACGAATATTAGCTAAATAGATCACACACATACCGGTAGTGGTACTGGCACCAAACAGAGAAGTACCGGCAGGCTTCCCTCCACCACCAAACAGGTTACTTGGGGTACTGGTATTTCCGAACAAGGACATCCTGTAACCTAGCGGTATCGATAAGATTACTTTGGGTTTTTAGAGATAAGATAGAGTGGTGATATACAGAAATATCAGAAGGTACGTTTTAGTACAGTTCGTGTCGTTGTTGTAAGGACTGCAGAGCCGGAGCACTTACCTGAGTTTACTTTATGTGGGTATGGGTCTAAATGTTATGTAAGCGTTGAAACGTGTGGTGTTGCCTCAGTAAGTCTGACTTTAAAGTATTTACAGGCTCTAATATACTGCATTCTGGCCTGGCGTGTTAAAAGCATCGTGCAAAATATTCACGTGCGCGCGAAACGAGAAAGACTACTTCATCACAGTATTTTCGCGCCCTCCTTAGAAGGCGTTTCCAGTAGATTTTAAATGGAAAGAATGAGAACGGATGAGAACAGGTTATTTTCTGGCTGAAATGGGCCCCAAAAAGGTTAGAAATAGTCTGACAAGTTTGTACATTATTAGATCAAGAGGATGTATTATACGAACAAATTATGTTTGCACTTTTGGACTTACAGCTGGGCTGCAATCGGTCGTACTCATGGAGGTCTGGAGAGTATCTGATTTAAGTGGAAAGGATGAGGACAAAGAGGAACGGTCCATGAGAACGTGTTCTAAATCTGAAAATTGTCAAAAATCATTGTTGGGGGTGTTAGCTAATCGCATTCAACCATTTACAGGCGTAGACTAACTCTAGAACTCCGTTCGCATGGGCCTTTCCACTTTTTTTCTCGTCAATCCACTTTTTCAGATAACCTCCAGAACTCTCATTCTTTTCAAATCCTTTCAAATTTTGCACATACACTGTCTCGATGTTTCCCCTAACTAAACTTGTAACCAGACTTCGCGCGTCCCACGTTCGCAGTAGATGAACACGAAAATTGTATCCACTTTTGGGACATAACCTTTATCGATTCATCAACTCCACGTTCGTCTAGGTAAGGTTTTCAAATAAGAATGAGGCTCGAGCGAGCCACAATATATTCTGTTGCAGTTAGTTCCAAGGTGTGTTGATTACTTAATTCATAGGTAGGAATCAGTGACCAATTAAGAAACTACAAATTAATTCATTTATTAATTGAATCTAAATTAAAATGACCTGTATAGAGTCCAATAACATTGTAACAAAATTACCGATATAGACGACCAGGTATTTCGGCTGATTTAGAGGCGGGGCTCCTGGGTATCGGCCCGAGATTGGACCATGGCCGGAGTTTAGTTTTTCCTACCCAACTTAGCCGGGGCTACTATTACCGACCCCTGGACACCTCATATCAGGTCTGCAAACCAGTTTTATGAGTTGGTTACAATTTGGTTAAGGGAATGTAGGAAACACGCTCTTCCCTTTTTAGAGTGGCCTCTAATGACGACAAGTCTACACTAAATTTCGACTGTATCATAGCGATAAGCGCACAAACTATATGAGAGGCAAGGATTGCTATTAATCAAACCGATTCCAGCACATTTCTAATCGTATTAGGATTGACAAGGGGTTATTTCACAATCACTAACATGACTGTATCCTTCTATTCTTGTTAACGATAGTTGTGAAGTCGGTATTTCATAACTTGGCAAACTAGTTTTGTATGTGGCCAAGGCAATCGCAAAAATCATGCTTTTATATCCTTAAGTCAAGCTGGATATCAGATGGAGCAGCGCTTATTGCTTCATTTGACAATGAACTTGCTAATGACCACTGATTTTTGACTTTGGTCGAAGATTTTAGCCGTGAGTGTCAATTTGTACCGTACCACAAGTTATAGAATTAGTACTGACAAAACTCGTGCCTGGTTTGGCCTGCAGTTCTATAATCCACCATGATGTTTGGAACCCAACGTCTAGACATGGTAACACACTCAATAGGTTCAATAGGTAGGTTCATGTAAATAGGATGGAATAAAGCCAAGCTACGAACAAAAATGTAGCAGACGTTAAATTGATGTTAAGGCTCAGCTCTTTCAGGCTCTGCAGCCTTACATAATGTCAATATATAGAACTGATAAAATTAGCACTAATGTTAAAAGATACGCTTGTCAGTTGTCACTGTTTACTTTATTGGACAAACAATAAAAATGCGGCGAGAATGGCCATGGTAAAAATCTACAAATCTTTTAAAATATCAGCTATTTCATATACATCGGATATACAAATCAGGGTAACATTTAAACATGCGGATATATAGCGAATAAAGTAAAATTCGGTAGCTGTTAGATGCTAGAAAGTAGTACATAAACATACCTAGCCAATCTTTTTTTATGATTTCTTTCACATTGTTAAAATTAAACCTTTGCCTACAAAAATAAATCATGTTTTTACATTTAAAACTACGTCTAATATTAAACAACAGATACCAATTCTCGTAAGGCACTAGCGCGTAGTCCCCACATGATTAAAAATCCCAGTGTACGATGTGCCACAATGCACAGCGTTGTACATCGTGAACCATAAATAAATGGGGGAAGCACGACTACAGTCTAATTATTGACTACAGTCCAATTATTGACTACAGTCTTATCATTGACTACAGCCTAACTATTGACTACAGTCTAATTATTGACTACAAACATTGAACCCTCTAGCACTAACACATGGTATTCGTATCAATCTGGCAGAGACTTGTACAGGATATTATCCATACTGCATGTACATTGCAACATGGTATGTACATGTACATGGCATGTATTGCAACACGTGATCAAGCACGTGAGTTGTCAAACCGACTACCTGAGGCAGATAATCACAGTGGTCCCCTCCAGTACAAACACCTTTAAATTTAATCTCAGTAACATCTCCCGGACAAATTACTCAAATTAACTTTAAATAGTAAGATCTAAACACATAGAACATCATGCCACATTATACTGTGATATTTAATATACATTTAATTAAGTAAAGTAGCTTAAAAAACTATCAACAAAGAGTATTTTGGACGGAGGCACTAGTTTTGTAAGCCCATGCAAGTACCGAACTGTCAAAGCGGCTCTTTTTTCCTTTATCCAGAAAAATAAACTCACCCAGGTAAGGTAACTACCAGGTAAAATCTGAAAAAGAGGAACTGTTTCAAGAAAAAGTGGGGTAACTTTAAATTATAGCATTGGTTGAAGAAGTATCGTTAAATTATTCAATTCAACACAAAACAGGTTTTCCAGGGGCATGGTGGAGTTACTGCATTGTAGAAAATTAAGATGTTCTACGTTGCTACCTACCGATACGGCGCCAAGAAATTTCGTAGTAAGTGACAGATTCGGCAAAATTGTAATTTCTTACTTATGGAAGCTTAAATGTAACGTTTGTTGGTTGATAATATGATCTGTATTCTATGCTAAATTAACGTAATCGTATGTAAATTGTTGTAATGAGAAATGTGTTAATGGCAGGTTATTGTAGTTAATTGTAGTTATTGCGACATTCTCTGATCGGTGAATATAATAATATAATAACATATAAGGGAAATTACAATATCAACCCTAGCACGATGAGCATTGATCAACTTACCAAGCCTTCAGATTTATAATATTAACTTATTAATCGCTGTAACTTACACATTCCATGGTCCAACAAAGATGCTCGCAGCCCTCTAGTCCATATTTTTACCGAG
>JH153210.1:33948-49642 GCA_000226015.1 Mnemiopsis leidyi
AAGTCAGACAAGGCTGGCTCGTCAGAGGCTGGGCATAAAGAGTCATAGTAGGTCCAACCCAGTGACAAGGGGTCTTGTCCTTTGGGTCTGCTCGCGGGCAACTTAGGGCAGCTCGCGAATCCTTCTGAACCTCCGGGATACACGAGTATCCCAGGTGCCCAGCGGATAGCGCAAACGGAGGTGGCTGAAGTCCTGTGCAGTCCTGCAGGGCAACCGCTTTTTTTTCTCACCCATACCTCACTTTCACTCACCCATTCGCCGCCTTAGGGCCACTACTAGCTAGAGGGCATCTAGCAATAAGTCTAATAACCAGCTAGAGGGCATCTAGCACTAAGATTTACCACCAGCTAGAGGGCAACTAGCAACAAGATTAACAACCAGCTAGAGGGCATCTAGCAACAAGACCAACCACCAGATAGAGGGCATCTGGCAAGCATCTGCCAACGTGGCACAGAAAAGGGTCTGCCTAAAATCACAAATATCCATGTAAATTTTAATGGAAAGCACTAAAAAATGCGCAACTGAGCATGCAAACGAGCGCGCAAAGAACTAAAACTAACACAGAAAATGCGCAAACTCCAGAAAACTATAGAGAAGGGCGGAAAATATCAGTGTGCTCAGGAATGCCCGGTAGGTTCCTGTCAGCCCTCAAAAAGACAGGGGGTAGTCCTGTTCTACAGAGCACCCGGGAGAGCACCTAGGCATGGGTGGTGTTCTCCCGAGACCGAGCACTATGACAGTTTCCTTAACGGGAAACGTCGCTCACCAGGCTTTATCCTCTGGAGGGGCGGGATCACTAGCTCATGCCAAGTGTCCCAACCCTAGCGACACCTACAACCGGGGGGCCCAATAGACGTTAGTCATCGTAGACAGACGTAGCCACCCGACAGGGAGGTAAAGTGGGTGCCCCAACATGAATGAAAAGTCAGACAAGTAAACGATGATGCTTTAGCTCTGTGATTAGCAACTGCAATTGATATTTTGGAGCATGCTGCTACTTAGATTGCGGCCGCTGTACAACTAGAATCTCGATTGCCTGGGGACCTCAGGCTAATTGTTGCTAATGGTTGAAACGTAGAGAGAGCCACGCAGCGCCCGGAAAGAATCTCGAGTGTGCAAAAGTGCAGTGACAAGGAGTTGGTCACAACGTGAGACAAGAGTGAGGGCATCGCAACTGGAAATGTGAGACCCGTCAAAGTATCTCTAAACTTCAACTTGTCGCGGTGATACCCGACTCACGCAGAACGTTAGACGGATATAATCTCGTCAAAACTTCAACGAGTGTGGTTATGACCCTTCTGTCAAATAGAGAATCATTGCAAAAACTTGTCGAGATAAAAGCATAAGTTGCCTTGTCGCGGTGATACCCGACTCACGCAGCTAAAGCTGAACGTTTCGAACGGTAGACGGATATAATCTCGTCAAAAGTTGCCTTGCGTTGCTGGGGCTGCCTCTTCGCGAAAGCCTAGCAGGTCAGGCAACGTTTGACAAAGCATAAGCAACCTCACGTTTTAAAGATAATTGTTTTTACTGTGGTGTATGGGGATTAGAAGCTTCAGAAATGTTTTCAAAACTGTTTTATGTTTATAAATTATGACTTCAATAGGTGTTAAAAAACTGTCACCAGCGGAAAAAGGTAGAACTTATAATATGTTATATTGCTGAGCCAGCATTGCATAGTGCAAAGGCCTGTTGTTCATGTTGGAATGCTCTCTGGCATGGCGTTTCGTTACAGTTACTGTTTTGGACGTGATACCCGACTCTCGCACTTCAAAGCTAAACGGTAGCCGAATATAATCTCGTCAATTTCGTTAGAACGGTAAGCGATTTTACCTAACCAGGTGCTTACGCCTCGGGCGCGGCGTGGGCGGCTGCTACGCGCTTGAACGGGCAATGCGAGTTTAGAATTTTTGCCAGGCCAGAAATGCGCAAGAGCGCGTGATGGCAGGAACAGTTGCTAGACGTTGCCTAGCCTTTCTGCCGC
This sequence comes from Mnemiopsis leidyi, assembly GCA_000226015.1. Classification (NCBI taxonomy): domain Eukaryota; kingdom Metazoa; phylum Ctenophora; class Tentaculata; order Lobata; family Bolinopsidae; genus Mnemiopsis; species Mnemiopsis leidyi. Next base: position 35,933 of record JH153210.1, read on the forward strand.
GAAGGGCGCGGAGTCGCGGTCATAACACACAACGTGGGACAATGCGACGATAGATTAACAACCTACACACTACAACTACGCGCCCTTTTGCGACGCGGACGCGCAAAAGCAAAAAGGGTTTTGGTTAGAGCAAGTTGCCTGGGGACCTTAGGCTTAACGTAGAGAGAGCCGCGCAACGCCCGGTCGCGGTAAAGAGCAAGTACACGGTTTTCATTTTTACCTTACCGGGTGCTTACACACACAACGAGCTGCTGCTGTGTCTTACGCAGCTAAATACCTTTGGTATAGCGCTCGTGGCGCAAAAGGCCTCTGATTAGAACAAGTTATAATCACGTCAAACCTTTTGCAGATAATTGATAAAATTTTGGCATAAGGGTTGAGTGATCGAAGATTTTGAATTGGTTTTGAAATGTTCTATGACAGTATTTTAGCAGAGCCATTACGCGCAAGTCGCGCGCGCTACCGGAGGCGGCGTAAGCACCTGGTAAGGCGAAAAAAGCCTTATGAATCGAGCGCTCACATATTTCAGGGATCTCAGATAGCACTGCTGAAGGAGACATTTCTCGCTGGGTGCTGTCATGTGTGCACGTACTCTGCCGTCGAATTTTTTTGTCAATGCGTATTTGTAAAGATGTGGTTGTCCCTTAACTTATAATAATGATGCAGTTTTATGTTATATGACGGACCTAATCTCTATTTATTGACAATGTTTCAATCTCGTACATTCGCCCCCTGGTTACAGAGATCGACACAAAATGAGAAATGTAAATGTTACCGTTGCCTGGCTACACAGTATTCTTGGCCTGGTTTGTCGTCTCAATACTTATCGCACGTATTGTTTTATCGTTTTGAACGTATCAATACTTATCGCACGTATTGTTTTATCGTTTTGAACGTATCAATACTTATCGTAGATTTAGATCTATCGTTTTGAACGTATCAATACTTATCGTACTTTTTGTCCTATCCTTTCGAACGTATCAATACTTATCGTACATTTGGTTCCATCGTTTTCGAACGTATCAATACTTGTCGTACTTTTTGTCCTAGCGTTTTGAACGTAAGCTAATAACTAAACTTATCCAAGCGATTGAGGTTAACACCCGGTGAGTGAGTAGATCCGCTGTAAAGTCTTTTGACTGCCTATATCACAAATATAAAATAGCCTATATCACTTAAAATACTGCCTACGTATAGAATTACAGTATCCTTGTATTTCAGTATGACTGAGGAAGGTAAAACAAGGGGGGCAGTAGTAACTGCAGATTATGTAGTAGAGGAATTTTTAAAACACCGAACGTGGAAATATGCATACATATATATACATGGAAATACAGCTGTCTGCTAATGTCCTTACTCCTGACCTCTCTTTCCGCCCCTGTCGCTCTTTTTATCACGTCCTTAGCAGGTTACAACACGATTTTTGTAGAAAAATTAGATTTAAAATGAAAAATAGATGACATTGATTTAATAATTTTCATTATTTTACAGACAGCTTGAATTATGACCAAATAAGTGATTGATCCTAAAAATCGTCTAACACTTCTAACGTTAACCAAACTACTAGGACGTTTTACACGCTATACTAAAAAAATGCTACAGATGTTTTACTGAATGCACAAAGTGCAGGCAGTTTAGACTCATGGGAAGCCGGCAACAATGCTTTACAGAACATAAAAGGTCTAAGATGCTCCAGTAGAAATAGAGAGAACCACATTAATTACATGGAGCCTGATTTTGACGATTAGCGGTCAATTGATTTAATTTAGCTAAACCCTTTCTTACCGTTTTTATTTATTATTCATTGCAGTGATATCTTTGTGCTGAATTCAAGCAACCGCGTTTAGTTTTCCATTTTTCATTTTCATTTTCACTTTCACTTTGACATTGTACAAATTCTTAACAGATTTGTATGATTTATTAAAATTTAAGTATGATCTCTATTTATTTTATATTTGATGGCCCTTAGATGCCAGCCCGGTTAGGGCAATCAATCAAATCAATGTTTGTTGGAGCATCTGTCTTCTACTTTCTTGCTATCCCGGACCTGAAACTCGGGGTTGTATTTATTTCAGGGAGTCTCTCAGGGATCTACCTCTGGTCTACCTCCTCTTTCTTACCATGTAATAAAATTTAAGTATGATCTCTATTTATATAATATTTGATGGCCCTTAGATGCCAGCCCGGTTAGGGCAATCAATCAAATCAATCAATCAAAATTGTGTGGGTATTGCATTGGGTAAGTTTGGTGTTCGTCAATTTCCTTTAAATGACATCAGAGATTTGCTTAAAATTGCAGTCTGTTCTGTAAGGAATATTTGAGAAAGTTGCTTCATCAGTGTGGTGTATTTAAGGGAAACAAGCAAGTATTTTTCCATCAGTGCAAGTGTGGTATATTTAAGGGAAACAAGCAAGTATTTTTGAGATATTGAAATGGCATGTTATACATAAGATTGAATGCTGGTTCCCCGTCCCCTCAATAAGAAAGGATAATGCTAGTTATGACCCAAGGCTGTCTGATGCTGACAATTTTAGGAATCACCCCAACAGAGCAGACCAAATGGACCTGTGCTTCTCAGAAATGCAAAATTCTGGTAAGACAAAATGCATCCCTTACCTCAAAGTTTCCCTGTGATCTAATAAAAATGGTAAATGGCAATTCGAAGCTATTGCTCAGTTCATCCGACATCAAATGGGAACTCGATCATTCGTCATTTGCGGAGAGTTAAATCTGAACTGTGACGTTGGACCTAGCAAAGGCTTGAAAGCCTTGCTCTCCTCAATATATTTCGTTGGTGCTCTATCAGGACTGACCTGACTTTAGGGAATTTTCTCTACGATCAAAAAGGAATAAAGAAGACCTCGCTCTTAGGGTCCACCAATGCAGTGATCAGCACTTTTCTCGGTACTTTCTGTCACAGTTACTGGTTCCTCCTGGTTGCCCCGTTTCTCCAAGGACAGCAGGGTCGCTATCACTGGCATGTACATTCTTGTGATGGAGCTCATCCCTAACAGGTTTAGAAACCAAGCAAATTTCTTCGTGAAGTGTCTGTACTCTGTGGTCTCTGGGTTACCCTGTAGCTGCTGCAGTAGGACGTTTGGTCAAGATTGGAACAACATATTCCTTGTCGCCTCTATTATTTTGTTGCTTTGTAATATTCATGTGCTGTTGTGTATTGAATCTCCTAGATATCCTCTTATGAGGATGAAAATGAATTAGCTAAAAAGTCCATCTGAGCGCAGCATTAGCTGCTTTAAATAGCGCCAAGAGTTATGCAAAAGTCAAGACAGAAAACCTAGCTTTTGGTCCCACTGGTCGATCTTTGCTTTTACCCTAGTCTCCTACTTGAGACCTTGCTTCAAATGTTCCTCTGGTTCATTCTGGGGATGTCTTATTACGGTTTTAATTTCGGTTGGAGCTCCATTGTTCCTGACAGGTATATAGGATATGTGATGGCGGGAGTGGGTCATTTCATCGGATCCTCCACAGTATTCCCACTGATAGCCCGTCTTGGTCGGAGAAGAGCCATGGTGCTAATGTTTGTTGGAGCAGCTTCCTTTAACTTACTTTCTATACCGGACGTGAAACTTGGCCGGGAATCTGACTGGACACTGGAAGCGTGTGTTCCCTGATCGGGGTTTAATTTATTACAGGGAGTCCCTCAGGGATCTACCTCTCGTCTGCAGAGCTCGCACCAACTTCCCACCGTGGTGTGGTGGTGAGTGTAGATTCCAGCGCAGCTCGTGTTGGGTCTTTCCTGGGTCCTTACATCTCCCTGAACCTGAAACCTACACCCATAGAGCTGTACCACTGGGGGGTCTAGCTTTTCTGTATCTTGTATGTGCGGTGTGCGAGTTCGTTTTGGTAGAGATAGGAAACAGGAGGACTGTTTTGACTGGGGAGGATGTTGTGGAGAGAAGGAAGGAGGACAAATACCAGATTTAGAGTTAGAGAGGTTTACCAGGGCTGGTGAGTGGTGAGCTTGAGTTAATGATCTTGCTCAGTTGACGGAATTAACACTTCTGAACTGGCGTGAATCTCCGCATGGATGATATTATGCTCTAGCTATGAGTACAGGTCTTCCTCCGGTATGATCTGAGATTCATGGCCAAGAGTTAACAAACGTGGTAAATCTCTGATCATGCTATAAATGATATTTTGCTATGTTACTGATCTAATCATAATGCTTCTGCTAGTAATGTAAGTCTATTGTGAACACGCACTAAGCGGGCACCATGACTACGCTGGACAGCACTGCGCCCGTGCGCAAGGTCGTCAGGGTCCAGTTTGGTATTCTCAGTCCAGATGAAATCGTAAGTTTATTCTCGAAGTTTTATTTGTTTATGAGTGAACATAACTTCTATGATTATCCATTAACCTGTTAATATTTTCGCGAAAGGATTTTAAGAATTAAAAATGCTGGAAAAATGGAATCGACAGCTACAATTTTTAGTTTGTTGAAAGTGTTGTGCAGAACTTACTTACAAATACCCGTGCTAACACACCTAATTTCAGCGTCAGATGTCCGTAACTCCTGGCGGTATAAGGTACCCAGAAACTCAGGAAAACGGGAAACCCAAACTGTTTGGTCTGATGGACCCCCGTCAAGGTACCTCATATACATATACCCTAGTTCAAGTTTCTCAGATCATTTTATAGACATGGAATGGAAGATGGTTTGAATACAAATCTGGTTTTCCATCAAGTCAGAAATTTTCCAGTAAAATATACCAACCCTCAGGTGCGGTTGATCGCTCTACAATCTGTAAAACCTGCGCGGGAAACTTCCATGACTGCCCGGGTCACTTTGCTCACATTGAACTTGCCAAGCCAGTATTTCACATCGGGTTCATGAGCAAGACAGTTCGAGTGTTGAGATGTATCTGCTTCTTCTGTAGTAAACTTCTTGTCAGCCCGGTAAGTCTTTACTATCCTTTTTTCCGCTCGCTAACTTACTCTCTTATGTGCAAAGATACAACTTAGGGGAGAGGCTCCATCAATTGGCTCCGTCATTAAGCTCGATCAATAGTTGGGTAGTTGAGTAATGACCAGGTTTAAGGTCATCCATTGGGCATGATGGCAGGAATGTTGACTCACCAGCTAAATTCATACAACTTTCTCAAATGTATGATTTTCAGGAAGATCCCAAGATGAAAGAGATCTTGTCTAGATCAGTTGGACAGCCCAAAAAGAGGCTATCCCACGTCTACGATCTGTGCAGGTTACGCAGAATCTGTGAAGGTGGTGACACCGTTGACAAGAAGTTTGCGGGCGATGGAGAAAACCAGGAAGAAGAAACGGTTCGTTCCAGTAGGATTAAACAAACGTTTTTCTGATTTTCTACTTTATCCCACGGTAACCGCGTGTTTTGTCTAACACTTTTGCACCGTGTCAGAAAAATTGATGCGGACAAGATGAGGGTCTACGCGTGAAAATAGCGGCACGCGCTTGATCAATATTGTTATCCTGAAGATAAATTGTTACAGAAGATCGTAATTTTGGCGCGCACGCACGCCGCGCATTGTTGGAGCATGGTTTTGCTTGTAGCTGGAAAGTCCAGCCCGCTTTGTTCCCTTCTTCACGCCTTAATCATCTCTTGTGCACGTATATAGACACTACTTCTTACCCCCTAAAAGTCTGAAATACCTAAAGTCTAAAATCAAACAGGTTCACCACGGTGGTTGCGGTAGATTCCAGCCTAACATAAGGAGAGTAGGTATGGAGATTACGGCCGAGTGGAAGAAAGTGAACGAGGAAACCCAAGAGAAAAAGGTGACTTTGTCGGCTGAGAAATGTCTGTCCATATTCAAGGGTAAGATTGCATCTATTCGCCATACTATTTTGTACACATATAGTGTTATAGTAATTTGCTGAAATAGTCCTAGATTTCTTAGAACACATTTAACATTAAACACTCTGTTACAAGATGAACATATCCAAGTGTCTTAGTCGTTTTTGTTTGCAAATTTTGAAACTAAAACCTCCTTCATTACCCGCCACCCTCAACAGTCAACCTCCCTCAGGAATCTCAGACGATGAATGCAAGGTTCTAGGTATGGACCCTGCCTTTACTCGCCCAGACTGGATGTTGATATCAGTCCTGCCGGTCCCGCCCCTGGCCGTCCGACCTGCTATCATGATGAACAGCTCACAGCGCTGTCACGACGACATCACTCATCAGCTGGCTAGCATCATCAAGACTAACAGGAAGTTGCAGGAGGATGAACAGAACGGAGCAGCCCAGCACATCATCGCAGATAGTGTCAAGATGCTGCAGGTTTGTAAGTCCAAACTAAAAGAAATAGGCTAGGAGTATCTGTGTTCTTGAGTGCCAGCCAGTTGTGAATAGGGTTCATAGAGTTCAAGTTGTTCTATAGTTTAATTGATTTCAGTTTTACGTTTCCACGATGGTCGACAACGACATTCCGAACTACGAGAAGGCCACGCAGCGGAGCGGTAAAGTTCTCAAAGCGATAAAATCTCGTTTAAAAGGCAAAGAAGGTCGTGTCAGAGGAAACTTGATGGGAAAACGAGTTGATTTTTCTGCAAGAACTGTCATTGGAGGGGATGTTAATTTGAGTAAGTGGAGTCTAATATAGGAATGGACTTTAAAAAGTTTAAAATCAGACAAATAATATGGACGAAAAGACCTGGAAACATATTTTGTATACAAAGCTTACATTTTTGTCAATTGTCATGTATGATTAGATATCACTTTGCATCGATAATAATTTATTATCAGAAATCGACGAGTTGGGTATGCCCCGGAGTATTGCACAGATCCTCTCCTTCCCGGAAATGGTCACCCCCTTCAACATAGAGCGACTAAGTGAGCTTGTCCGTCGTGGAACGGACAACTATCCAGGAGCTAAATACATTATCCGAGACAACGGAGATAGGATAGATCTCAGGTTTGTGTTTACGGGAAACTAGTTTCTACTCAGAACAACCGCCATTCAATTTCATGCAGGTGTTAGAAACTTTTCCCAAGTCAGAGTTAAAAAGGTATAAAATATTGCAAAGTCTAATAAAATGTTATGAACATCACAATTTTTGCTGTAATTTGTAACACCAACACACCTTCGCCTCACCACAGGTACATGAAGAAATCGAGCGATCTGCATCTCCAAGTTGGGTACACAGTAGAACGTCACATGCAGGACGGCGACTATGTCGTCTTTAACAGACAGCCCACTCTTCACAAGATGAGTATGATGGGACACAAGATCAAGGTCCTACCTTGGTCTACTCTTAGGTAAGCACTGAAGAGCTTATTTAAAGATAGGCAGAGTTCATTCAATTTTTTTACCTATGTTTTCCAAAACGTTTTTATATTGATTCATCGCGATTTCTTAGTCACAAATGTTAGAATCTGCGACCCTATATTGACCGCAGATTGTGCAATTGTCGACTCATATGTTCATTTCAACAAATCCAACTCTAGGTTTAACCTGAGTGTGACAACTCCGTACAACGCTGACTTTGACGGAGACGAAATGAACGTGCACGCTCCACAAAGTATGGAAGCTAAAGCGGAGATTGCGGAGATCATGGCTGTGCCTCGCAACATTGTTACACCCCAGAGTAACCGTCCTGTTATGGGCGTCATCCAGGATGCTCTCTACGCTTGTAAGTTCCAACAGTTTTTAATTATTTTGTTTTACAGTATTAATTTAAATTTCCGTTACGTCACGTTACTCGCTATGACGTCACGTGACTCACTATAACGTCACGTTACTCGCTATGACGTCACGTTACTCGCTATGACGTCACGTTACTTACTATGACGTCACGTAACTATGGTAACCACAGGTCGGGCCATGACAAAGCGGGACGTGTTTATTGACAAGGACGTGTTCATGAACTTGCTCATGTTCCTGCCGTCCTGGGACGGTAAACTTCCTCAACCTTGCATCTGCAAGCCTAAACCTCTTTGGACTGGTAAATACTCACTTTCACTTTCACTTTCACTTCACTTTCACTTTTACTTCACTTTCACTTTCACTTTCACTTCACTTTCACTTCACTTTCACTTTCACTTTCACTTCACTTTCACTTTCACACTTTTACTTTTTTTCTTGCGTATCTCCTAACTTCTTAGCTTTTGTTCCATTGAATTTTTAATTGGTTGAGTAGGAAGCCATACTAAATTCACTTACCTCCCACCTAGCCGTCACTAAAAACTTTTAAAAACGATTCGTACTTGAAATAATTCTACCCAGGAAAACAGCTGTTCTCCATGATTATCCCTGGTCACGTGAATTTCATCAGAAACACTAACGGTCACGACCAAAGTGAGAACACTACCCAGTTCAAGTGGATATCTAACGCAGATACCAAGGTAGTGTGACGTCATAGGATCATCACGTGACCTTAGCAGACTGCAACTTGCTCTGCTTTTAGTTGACATTCAATCAAATGTTGATGATATAAAACTCGGCATTGATATTGAAGAACAGGAGATAAAATATAGCCTGAATATAGCCTAAATGTAGCCTAAATTAAATATAGCCTAAATAAATCTTCTGTTCATCAGCCTTATTTCTTAAGGACATCAGGTCATGAGTACTTAATCTTAGACATCAGAACAGGACAGAATCTAAGTTCAAGTCATCAACTTCATGTTGTTAAACAATGCAAATCCAAGAAATGTTTGTCATTATTATGAATGTATAAACTTGCCCAGGTGATTATAGACAACGGGGAGCTGCTAAGTGGAAACCTCTGTAAGAACTCTCTCGGTCAAAGGGGAGGTTCACTCATGCATATCATCTTTAACGAGCTCGGGAAGGAAGTGGCGGCCGACTTTTACTTCAACATTCAGACTGTCGTCAATAACTGGCTCGTTTACAACGGTCACAGCATTGGTATGAATTTTTAATTGTAATGCTCATGAGTTATCAGCATAGAAATCACTAAAACATAGAATTAAAAGCAATTTCCATTAACGAAAAATCTTTAAACTTAAACGTTAAATCGTTTCGAAATATCAATTTATCAAAATTTTCAGTGATTTTACAACGACACTACTACAGGTATTGGAGATACTATCGCTGATAACGACACGTACAGCGAGATCAACAAAGCTATCGACTACGCTAAAAAAGAGGTGAACGAGGTCATCAAGAAAGCTCACAACAACGAGTTAGAACCAACTCCGGGTAACACTCTCAGAGAAACTTTTGAGAACCAGGTTCGTTACGTTTTGTTTTGTTCCGTACAACTTTCCAAAGTAAAGATTGTTACAAAGTAAAGATTGTTAAAAATGACGATCTTGCAATATCGGAAGCTTATATTGAAACGCTACTTTTCAGATACTTTGTAAATCTTAGTGTCCCAGTTATCACCTCACAATCCTAGTTCCTATTTTTTGTTCTCACTTTTCATCCAACTTTTCTTACAGGTGAACAAAGTGTTGAACGACGCTCGTGGAAAGACAGGACGAACCGCCCTGCAGAGTTTAAACCACTTCAACGCCTTCAAAAACATGGTCATAGCCGGGTCTAAGGGGTCCAACATAAACGTGTCCCAGATTGTTGCTTGTGTCGGACAACAGGTAAACAAGAATGTTTTAGGAGAATAAAGAATGTTTCAGTAAGAATTTTTAAAGTTCAAATTTTGCCTTCCAGAAGTTTCTTAAATGACATATTTTCGAAAATGCTTAGAACGTTAGCAGTGATTTGCAACGTTTGTGATTTACAACGTAAGTAGTGATTTACAACTTAACTTAGTGATTTACAACGTAAGTAGTGATACACAACCTAGACTTGACAACTAATCTCCCCCAGAACGTAAGTGGAAAACGTATCGCGTTCGGGTTCAAACACCGTTCTCTACCCCACTTCATCAAAGACGACTACGGCCCAGCTAGTCGAGGATTTGTAGAGAACTCTTATCTTGCTGGCCTTGTGGCTAACGAGTTCTTCTTCCACGCCATGGCTGGAAGAGAAGGTTAGCCTGTCAGTCTGTCATTTAGTTTCTGTATAAGTTTGTTGGTGTATTTGATGAATCATTTTTCAGTCAATGATAAGGGCCGGTAGGCCGGTTTCCTATCCTTAAATTAAAATGTGATACTGTAAAGTTTGAAGCTTAATGTTCCACATTTTCTAATTAACTCATGATCTTCTACATTTAAATTTTAACTTATGATGTTTTATAATTTTATGTTTAAACGTATGATGATCCCTGTCAGGGCTGATTGATACTGCTGTAAAGACAGCAGAAACAGGGTACATCCAGAGAAGATTAGTGAAGAGTATGGAGGCCTGTACTCTGAAGTACGATGGTACTGTCAGAAGTGCAGGTTAGTTCCATTTTTCATAAAATTATTATTCTTTTGAATGATTTGCACTATAATTTTAAGCCCGTTTTTATACTAAAAAATCGTAACAGTTCATACTATTTTATAAGGACCATTTCATAAGAATGCTTTATTAAATTAATGCAAATTAAGCGTTGCTTAAATCAAAGGATACGGTAAATAGAGGTTTTACTGTACTGATGTGATATCACGTGACCAGGTAACCAGCTGATACAGCTGTTGTACGGGGAGGACGGCATGGACGGTGCTAAGGTGGAGTTCCAGAGTTTACCGACCTATACCGCTTCTAACTACGCCTTCCAAGACAGGTGTGTACATAGTGAAGCTTTTATTATCACGTGACGTAGAAGTTTTAAAGTCGTTGTATAATCCTAACTAATGTAGGGGGAGGGGTCACATGTTTTGTCATAAAAATGTTCTTAGTAATGAAATCTAAAACCTGTTATAGTCGCCAGCAAACAGCCTTGTTAGTTGTTGACACAAGTTAGATCAGTTAGATCGGTTAGGTCAGTTAGATTAGTTAGATCAGTTGGATCGGTTAGATCAGCACAGCTAAAATGTGCTCGCTTTTCCAGGTTTAAGTTCGACTACACGAACGAGAAGAAGTTAAAGCACGTACTACAGGAACATATCGTACGTGATATTATGATCAACACTGACGTTGAAAATCAGCTACAACAGGCAAGTGTTTTGTTCGTGGTATTATTTAATTCATTATCGGGACTATAATTATCGGGACTATAAAGGTCGGGCTATGATAATGATAATCCCCAGAATTAGTACAATTAACTTTTAAGGCGAACAACAATTAAAAGTCATAATCAAGCTACAAGTAAGGCTACAAGCACACAATTGATCAACCAAAGGTTGAAAACGTCTGAGCCACAATTGATTAATTTCATTGACAAATTTTTTTAATTTTACGGCATAGAAAAATCCGTCAATTATATTGATAAGTAAAAGAGGCAATTGAGATAATCGTACATATCCATAGTATGTCCCCCTGACAGTTCCGAATAGCACTACATTTGAATTTCCGTTTTAAGCTGGAAGCCAGGTTCGGGGAATGTTTTAGCGTCCTGTGAGACGTAGATAGCGTAGTTTCCGTACACAGGTCCTGAGCTAAGGCTGGATCCTGCTCCGTGATCAGTACCTGAGTTTTGTTTATATTTCAGTTTTTATGTAAAACTTTTAAGTTTTAAAAATTTTAAAACTTTTGTACTTCAAACTTGAAAAATCATGAATGCAGTGATGAATATCGATAATTGTAAAAAGGCGAGGCACGAGGAGGGGGGAGCATTAACAAAACCTAGCGTGGTACTTACTAGGGGGGGGGGAGCATTAACAAAACCTAGCGTGGTACATACCCTGAAGTCTGACTGCAACACAACTTCCAAGAGGACAGTCCTGGATGTTGGACACATCGTGCACCCACAGCGAGCCCGTACTCCTGTTCTCCAGGGGATCGCATCTGAAATCGTTACCCAGCCCATGTGTGTTGTCGTCGTTCTGGTCCGCCGGGGAGAGATAACCTTGGGAGATATGTTCATGTTCATGTGGGATATTATCACGGGGAGAGATAACCTTGGGAGATATGTACTTGTACTTGCAGGATATTATCACGGGGAGAGATAACCTTGGGAGATATGTACTTGTACTTGTAGGATATTATCACGGTGAGAGATAACCTTGAGAGATATGTTCATGTGGGATATTATCACGGGGAGAGATAACCTTGGGAGATATGTACTTGTACTTGCAGGGTATTATCACAGTGAGAGATAACCTTGGGAGATATGTTCATGTACTTGTAGGATATTATCACGGTAAGGGGTAAACGGTGAGGGATACATATTTGACATTTGTGCGGTGCGAAATTTGGAGATACATATTAGTAATGTTAACACGAGAATTCGTGGGGAAGTGTTTTGAAACGTCAGGTGTCTTCAAATTGTTTTGATTTTAGGAGGGTCTCAATTTTGTTATGATTTGAGACCTTCCTTAAAGGACAAAAAGAGGGCAATTGGGAAATTTTTGTTAAAAAACTCTAAGTTTTCTAACCCCCAAGGTAAAGTACCTCCGGTAAGGGCTATCCTACACCCGTTGTTAGAGTACGCCCAGTTGAAGGCCAGGTCCCCGTCTACCGAGAAGATAGGGTCGTCTACCAGATTCTCTGCTTCCTCCGCGATGGACTCCTGGATGGGACCTCCTGATGTTACAATTTGGCGCCCTGGATCCATCTTCTTGAGACCAAACCTGCAGTGTAGTTCTTATGAAATAATACGATCTAGAAACAGTAAAATATAACTAATACTCACAAAGTCTACTTTACCTGATAGCCTGGTTACTAAGTACCAAGTCTTCACCAAGTACTATACCTGATGGCAGATTGCCAAACAAGTATCCCTATATTACCTGGTCAGTAAAGACTTGCCCCAGTACTTGAACTGCCAGACTTTGACCGCGTCCACCACCCCCTCCTGATGTCTCACTATAGCGATATAGTTAGCGGGCTCTTCCCACACCTCCGCACTTAGGTAGTCCGCTTTCAGTGCTGCGTCCTCGCTCCCAATGTCTTCACCAGTAGCCCAACCTTGTTAGTAAGTAGTTTACAGTAGGAAATATCAGCAGCTAGACAGTAGGAAGTGGAAAATATGAGCAGTTAGATTTACTGTCTTTAACGATCAGATCTTGCATCGTACAAAAACTCGGTTACAAAAATTCGGTTACATCTATGTCTCAAAAACACGGTTACACTTAAATCGGATCAGGAAACACGAAACAAACAGAACAAATCACGTGACTGCGCACTGACCAACAACATAACCAAATATGTGTCCATCAGCCGGATCTATGTTCATGCCGAGGTGCCACCTCCCTCCCTTGGTAGGTCCCAACTTCTCCAGCACTCCCACCCGATCAGCCAGGTCTCCCAGCTCCTCTCCCAGACCCTGGAACCCCTCCCGGACTTTCTTGCTGTCTGTCAGGGAGGCAGCTATCTTGCTGTCTGCCAGGGAGACAGCTATCAAGCTCGCGAGAGCAACTATAACTTTCATCGTGAAGGAATGAGAAATAAACGAGAATGGTAAAATTAAATTGGGTATTTGGGGATCGAATATCTCAATTTTTACTCAAACTCAAATTATCACTTACATAGCACGCGATTATCTCATGAACAGCCCCTCATTGTTCAATCCGGCAATTAGATACCGGATGATTTATACTGATGAAAGTGCGGCGGGAGCCAGGACACAAGATTCTTGTACTGTTGTCTCCTTCGTGCATGATGTGATGATTTATCAGCGATGTTTGTAGTGCTATGTGCTGAATATTTCAACTCATCGTCCAGTTCTAGGAGTATGTCTATAAGAAAGGCCTGAGTGGGGGG
>JH153210.1:49868-64951 GCA_000226015.1 Mnemiopsis leidyi
TTTCGTTCAAGAACGTACTGGTAAGTGGGAACTCAACGGCTGTTCCCCTACGCAGAAGATTAACGCAAATTTGCCTTTGTAGAAATAAAATTCGTACAATGAAAATGATTGTGTTCTATTTAAGCAACTTGAAATTAGAATTTACGAATACGAAAAAGATCGAGAATGTTTTCTCGTTGAAACGCTAAGTAAAAAAAATCTGGATATCTCTGGCAGTTAATCTTATCTCGGACAATCATCCTATTATATATGCATTGTACGGACCAGCCATATAAATATAGTCCCAAAATACTCAAAGTACAAGAATGTTAAAAAAGTCTTTAAAATTCCCTAAATTTTTTTAACCGCTTTTAAAGAGCAGTATAGCTATCTGACCAAGATAGAAATAAATGAAATGTTTCGTCTCATGAGTGACGTAAGACCCGAAGTTCCGCCCAACAATGCAGTGCCAGGTTGGATTGAACTTTTTGTCGAACTCCTTCTTAATGTGTGCTGCTATGTCCTTCTCTATGTTGAACTTCTCTAGCGCCTGGGAAAGTTAGATCTATGTTAAACATAAATCTGTGTTAAACATATATATCTATGTTAAACATAGATATGTGTTAAACATAGATCTGTGTTAAATGATTGACTGTCGCAGTGTGTTACAGGGGTTTTTCCGTGACCCTATTATGCAGTGTTGGTTCTTCTGTCCCGAATGACCTGATATCTCGGTCAGTGATGCGACTAAAGGAAAACAAGGACACTGGATACAGTTCTTGTTATGGCAATGAACATATAATTCACTTAAAATCTCTACTGGTTCATGACTCAGCAAACAGATAAATTATCTGATTAACCAGATATTATCGGATTTATCAGATATTATCTAATTTACCTGAGTTGCACACTCTACCGCATCCTGCTGCATCTCCTCCGACATATCCGCGTTTTTAATGGCTGCTTTCTTGTCCACAACAGACATGGTCACGTGGTTAGGCCCTCTAGCTGTAGTGTGAGTTAATCAACTTAACTTACCGTATAAAAAGAAGTTTAAACTAAGGGAAACAACCTGGTCGATTTGTTGTCAAGGAAAAGTTTTAATGCAATTTCTATTGCAATACAAAATTGAGGGAACTAATTTTGAAACATATTTGCAAAATGATTGTGAATAATAAACTACTTGAAACGAACTGCAAAAGCATTATAAGACTATATCATATAGGTGTTATTGATTTTTATCTACAGCAAGCGGCATTCTGCGAGCCTATGTTGCGAGCTTTTATTTCCAGCGTCCCATTGGTCAACACCGATCTGAATAACACCGATCTGTATAACACAAATTGTTTCATGATCCTAGCCGGATCATACATGCTTTATGATACAACAAATTGGATCAGATGATACGATGAAGTTACTCTTAGCCGAAGGACGTTAAAGTTACAATAATATAGCTGTTCTGTGTTCAGGGTTTAGAACGGAAATGATGAGACCATATATCGGAAACGTCATCTTTTATTCAGTTTTATTTACTTCCTTTTCTTAAAATGTCGCCCGTGCACGTGTCAGTTAGTTACTCTATTCCCTAGATTTCGTTCAATGAACTGTAAACCAATCTAGTACGTTTCCCCTATTTATAGTACACTAAGCATTAAGTGTATTCAAGTTTCTAAAAGTTGCAATTAATTAAGTCCATCGAAGAAAAAACACGATATTCAAAATACTATGATAATTGGATAAATTGTAAAACTTTAGTGAATTTTATTGAACTCTGTTGTGCTACCCAACGTGACCCTTCTTTTTAATTCCAGGAATGGAACGTTCTAGAACAAGATCGAGCAACCATCAGGGAGATCTTCCCGACCCGGCTGAAGAGAGTGGTACTGCCAGTACCGCTGGAGAGACTCATAGAGACTGCTCAGCATACTTTCAAGATCAACAAGAAAACTCCCTCCAATCTCCATCCACTAAAGGTGGGCCCTTTGATGGATTTGTTGGCTTGTTAGTTAGTCTTATCAAGTTTGGTATACTTCCTGCCGAACGAGTAACTGTTGCACGAGTGAATGTAAGAACTTAATCTCAGGGCCGAGAATCATCGCGGCAAGAGTCGAATTTCTCGTTACGATACTCTTTGTCGCATAATGTCGAAAAATATCTAACAACGAATATGACTGCGAGTTTCCAATAATCTCTACCAAGATTTTCTGAACGCTGCTAAAGAACCGTATCGTTACAATTAACGTATGTCCTCACTGTTCTATTTCAGGTTATAGAGGACGTCAGGAAGCTAGTGAAACAGCTCGTAGTGGTGAAGGGAGATGACCACCTGTCTCTGACCGCCCAGTACAACGCCACTCTCCTCTTCTGTGTGATGTTGCGGTCCACCCTCTGTACCGCCCGCGTCGCTAACGAGTTCCGGCTCTCCGAACAGGCGTTCGACTGGATTATCGGGGAGGTGAAGAACAAGTTCCTGACTGCGCAGGCTCATCCCGGCGAGATGGTTGGAGCGCTCGGCGCGCAGAGTATCGGAGAACCTGCCACGCAGATGACACTGAATACCTTCCATTTCGCTGGTGTGTCCGCCAAGAACGTAACGCTTGGTGTGCCGCGTCTGAAGGAGATTATCAATGTGTCCAAGCGACCCAAGACACCGTCTCTTACTATCTTCCTGCAGGGACCTCCTGCGCGTGATATGGAGAAAGCTAAGGTTTGTGTTGGGTGTTTGTGTGCACGATACGTTCTATAATGTTGACGTTCTTATTTCAGTCATCTTGGAACTTTCATCATCATAAAATGCACTGTAGCATTCTACATTTGTGAGAATTTCGGAAAATTTGTTGTCTATTTCGCACTGACTGTTCATGTTTGTTGAATCAAGAGAGCCTAATTAAGGAGTACCTGTGTATACATATTACACACAAAGTAATTCCTTCATTAGGCTCAGTTGTAACTTCAACAGTCAAACAAAACAACTCGATAACGTTCAGGAAGTACTGTGTAGATTGGAGTACACTACATTGCGTCACGTGACTAGCAACACTGCTATCTACTACGATCCTAACCCTGAGAAAACTGTCATTCCAGAAGATCAGGTATTTATAACGATATGTTGACATACATAGAAACTTATATCATTTGGTGGGTTAAGCTATAAGATATTCCGCCGAATTTAGAGTGCCGACGACGAACATAAAGTGGTTTTGGTTCGTGAATGGTAAATTTTGCATTAATTGTCGAAAAATAAGATATTTTTGCCTTCACCTCCATGTAATTAAGACTTCACCCTCCCCTAGGACTGGGTTAACGTCTACTAGGGGATGTTATTAACACTTCACCCTCCCCCAGGACTGGGTTAACGTCTACTACGAGATGCCTGACTTCGACGTGACTAACATAGAACCCTGGCTCCTGAGGATCGAGTTGGACCACAAGAGGATGACCGACAAGAAGATGACTATGGAGCACATCGCGGAGAAGATAAACCTGGGATTCGGAGATGATCTGAACTGCATATTTAACGATGATAACAGTGAGAAGCTGGTTCTTAGGATCAGGGTCATGAACTCCGAGGGACAGAAAGAGGTAAAGATCCTGTATTTATATAGGCGTTATCTTGCCGGTAACATGTAACAAGTTACCTTTGTATCTGTAACCAACTGAACTTCTAACCAGTAGCCATGGTAACTAGTTGAATCTCTAAACAGTAACCAGTAACCATGGTGACCTCTTGTTCAGTATACCTCTAACACATAACCACTAACCAGTTACCATGATAAACGACCCTATCTCTATTACCAATATTCACTGTAACCACCTGTACCTCTCACCACTGTCACCAGTAACCATGGTAACTTTTGTAACCAACTGTACCTCGAACCAGTAACCATGATAACTAACACCAGGTTGAAGAAGAAGACGCGGGAGTAGAGAAGATGGACAGTACCAGGTTCCTGCAGTGCCTGGAGGCGAACATGTTGAGTGAGATGGCCCTGCAGGGCATTGAGCAGATCAGCAAGGTTAGTTATACTAACCTGGTTTCTTATAATTATTGAGGATCAGTTGTCGATATGACTCAGTTTGAGTAGGATGCAAAAACTTACATTATAAATGAATTTATAAAGCAAACCTTTTAGAGAGAGCTAGAAAACTTAAATCAAATCTTTTACATTCTCATACAAAAACCATTTTGTTATACTTTGGACATTAATTGTTCAAACCAGTCCAACATTAAACATTCCCAACCTTCCAGGGCTACATGCATCTTCCTAAAGACGAAGCAAAGAAACGAACCTACCTGGGAGAAAACGGCGAGTTCCGTAAAGTAGCAGAGTGGGTGCTGGAGACTGATGGTGTTAACCTGATGAGGGTTCTGAGCGAGAAAAACGTGGACCCTCACCGGACCACCTCCAACGACATCTGCGAGGTTTTCCAAGTAATGGGGATAGAGGCGTGTCGGAAAGCTCTGGAGATCGAACTCGCAAACGTTATCGAGTTCGACAGCACGTACGTCAACTACCGGCACTCGTCGCTGTTGTGTGAGGTTATGTGCCAGAAGGGACATCTCATGGCGATAACGCGGCACGGTGTAAACAGACAGGATACAGGTCCTCTCTCCAAGTGTTCCTTCGAGGAGACGGTCGATATCTTGATGGAGGCAGCAGCTCATGGAGAAAATGACTGGATGGATGGAGTGAGCGAGAACATCATCCTGGGGCAGGTAGCGAAAGTTGGAACCGGTACTTTCGATTTGCTGCTGGATGTGGAAAAATGTAAGTACGGGATGGAGATACACTCAAATATCGGCCCCAACGGCATGATGGGAATGATGAACTTTGGAGCTCACGCTGGATCCCCGAGTGACGTCACCACCCCGAGAATGACGCCGTGGGGCGAGTCCCCATCCTACGGCGAGGACGCCTTCAACAACCCTCTCTCCATCTCGGGCATGACCCCCGCTGCGGTCTTCTCCCCCGCCCCTATGAGCGAGTACGGCGGTGGAATGTCTCCAGGAATGTCTCCAGGACGCTACTCTCCCTGGTCTCCAGGTAGCTCCATGGGGAGCAGTGTCAGCCCGGCCTACTCCCTCCAGTACCCCCAGTCTCCTGCTGCGGGCAGTTCCAGCTACTCCCCCGCCTCCCCCTCCTACATCCCCGCCTCTCCCTCCGCCGCCAGCTCCTCCCCCGCCTACTCGCCCAGCTCGCCAGGGTACACACCCTCCTCCCCCCGACACGGCTACTCACCCTCCTCTCCAGCCTACACCCCCACCAGTCCTGGATACAGTCCCTCCTCTCCCGGGTACAGCCCCACTAGTCCTGGGTTCAACGCTGGGGCTAGCAGTCCTGGTGGATACAGCCCTAAATCTCCTGGCTACAGGTCAGTGGAACAGTTTCTATTGCAGATCTTTTAAATTTTTAGGTGACGTCGAAAATGTTTCCGCCCATTGAATGAATACTTTTCAGATATTAATAATTCAAATGAAAAAACACTTAAGCACTACTTATCTATTTTAGCCCGACAAGCCCAAGCTACGCCTCCCGCAAACACTCTCCTTCGGATCTGCGTTACTCCCCCACATCCCCGTCCTACTCTCCTACATCTCCATCCTACAGTCCTACTTCCCCGTCCTACTCCCCCACTAGTCCGTCCTACAGTCCGAGTAGTCCTAGATACAGCCCATCTTCTCCCAGCAGATCTAGCTTTAGTGGTGAGTCTGGTTTGTATTTGTTACTTCGAGGTAAACTCGGTGAAAGACGTCAGTATTTTTTGCGTAGAATCTGGAAATTTTTATTTATAACGTCACAGCATTGATTATCAAATTTGACCGGTCAAATCTAACAGATCTTGTAAAAATTAACTCGGGCATAATCTTCAAATTGATAAAAACATAGCAAGCTTATCAAAAATAAAAAGGTGCAAAGTATAGTACTAAAAATCATTGGATAAAATCTTAAAACCAAAACTTTTATTAAAAAACTTGGTGCATGTTCAGTGCTTACACCAGACCTTTTACCCCCATCTTCGTTCTAAAATCTCAAACACATAAAATTGTCAAGTCAAGAAGACGAAGACGAATCATAACTCTCGTCTCCTGAACAAACTCGTCCCAACCCCGTCTCTCCAACACGCTGGTCTCTATCAGAGTAAGAAATCTCCTCATAATAATCGTCCATCTCATAATGGTTCCTCGCCATGGATCTCTCACCAGCCTCGTTTCTCCTATGTCCATATCTCCTGTCATGATCTCTGTACATCTTGTCCCAACTTGGAGTATAGCTTGAGGTGGAGGTGCAATCGGAGGAGTCTGACTCAGAACCACGTCTACAACAACACGTAGAGAACACACAACATGGTCCACGACAACGTACACGACAACGTACACGACAGGGTGGACTTTCTCTCTCTAAACCCTCTGTCCCGTGCTCCACCAGCTTGTTTCTGTACTTGTCGTGGAGAACGGGGAACCGAGACCAGACCAGAGCGATGTGGTATTTGAGTTTAGTTTTGGTGATGAGGAGGGTGAGGGAAATGAGGAGGAGGAGGGTGAGGGAGAGGACGGAGAGCATGCAGACTAGTTCTTGTAGACCGGTTATACCTGGCGGGAAGTGGAGGTTTACTGTTTGAAAAAGTTGGATTTGTAGGTCTACTAAAGCTGATGTGGTAATGTTTTTGTTTTCGAAACGTCAAGATAAAACTACATATTTTTGATGGCAGCGAGTTTAATAAAAATAATGTTAAAAACTATTCAGTAAGTTTCTGTACCGTTAAACCACTCAGCAGGATTGGTATAACGTTTCCAAACTGCCGGGTTTCCCAGACTCTCTCTCTCCCCCGCTTTGTAGTCTATAGCCGTACTGAGGATAATCAAGTTTTTAGTATTTCCTTAATTCCTTGAAAAAGTACTTCTTTTTGTTCCTGACCATTATCGGTCAGACTCCTCGGTCCTCAGTAATCTTGATTTTTAGAACTAGATAGATCAACATCTTATATACCTATCGCCCAATCATCCTATCTGACATACCTAGGTATCTCGAACTGTCTATTCTCTTCAGCTTCGCAGTGTATAACTTTACAAATCTCGTTGTTACTGTCTCCGGTGTGTAAACACAGCTCCGTTTTTCCTGGTCACGTGACAGCTATAAGTTGCAGTTAGATCGAGCTTGAGTTTAGATTGAGATCTGGTAAAGTTTTAAGAAAATGTATCTACATTCTCAAATACTATTATTTATAAATTATTTACAAATTAATAAATTTGTATACACATTTTAAGGCCCATTACGTGCCAGCCCGGTAGGGCTACAAACACAACACAACAAAATATTACTTTTAAAAAAATTTATCCAAATACTCAAATTCTTATTTCTTGATTTTTACTTGATAATCGGGAAGAAAACTTCCCTTCTAACCTCGGTTGGTGCACCACTGAGTAATCTGCACGTAGTTGTTATAATCCACCGGCTCCACCCGCCCCTCCTCCCCCCTAACCGTATCTATAATAAAATCAAACGACTCCACAGACTCTCCAGCTAACTTCATAGACCCGTGAAGTTTACCCACACCTCCAAACACTGTAATGTTTAGGACCCTGTTGGAATGTTTGTCCAGTAGGGCCACGCCTTGGAAATCTGTAAACTGAGCGGCTGAAAAATGTTGGATTATCTTCTTTTTTCCGGGGAACGTTAACATGGCTTTAAGTTTATCGTATTGTCGGAACGTGACGATGAG
The DNA here is from genome assembly GCA_000226015.1 of Mnemiopsis leidyi. Lineage (NCBI taxonomy): Eukaryota > Metazoa > Ctenophora > Tentaculata > Lobata > Bolinopsidae > Mnemiopsis > Mnemiopsis leidyi. The sequence goes on from JH153210.1 coordinate 57,570, forward strand.
GTGACGGTTATCGTCCAGTCTCCGGGCGGTCTCCACCGTCGAGGAGTAGTAGGTCTCCAACTTCTGTGCCTCTGTGATTTCTCTGTTGCTGTAGTCGGACGCGAACTCCACCTCTACATTGTTTTCCTTACAGTTCACAGTCTGGGCAGTGAAGACAGGATCTATCTCGAGATCGTGGTACTGCAACTCTCCGCTACTGGTGTACTTCAGCCAGCCCAGTTTGTTGATATCCCACTCGTTAAGACCGTTTATCTTGACGTTTGTCAGGACATCAGTCGAGCGAGCTGGTCCGTAATACCACCCGTCCGGTACTGGGACTGTCTTCCCGGGAGTTTCAAACGATACCGACACTTCCTCCAGGAATATCTTACTGCCTTTGTCTAGGTCCGCTATAAAGTCCTTCTCGCCTCCCCCTGATCCGCTACTCAACCTGAAACTTCCTCTAGTTACCGGTGTGGATATCTCAAACGCTTTAAACCTCTCTTTCTCGAACGCCTCAAACACCACCGAACAACAAATCTCAGCTGCCCCCATGGGGCTGAACAGTCCGCACCCCTCCGAGCTCTCCTCGCCCTTGTAGAAGTTCCAACATCCCTCTCCCTCTCTCCTGTCCTCTCTGCAGTTGTCCCGGTTTGGGGAGCAGTGGTCTTCCAGTCCCGGACAGTCACAGAGACAGGTCACGCTGGGTTTAGCTACTGCAAACTCGTAGGAGTTCTTGTAGGTGAAGATGCTCTCGACGTCCGAGAAAGAGAGTGAGTAGATGGTGGAAGGGGATCCGGGGGTGTAGATGTCTACTACCTGAATTTTCTTATCAGATATCCAGCGTTTTTTAAAGTGATGTTAAAAAAGACGAAAAAGGAAGAAGAATAAACGAAAATGACCGAGAAGACAGGGAAACAAAGGAAAAGAAAACAAGAATTATTCTACCTCAAAACAAACAGTCTCCTTTAGTCCAATGTTAAAATGAACTGTTGTTTCCTCTGTGTATTGTCGTGTGTCCTGAGGGAACAAGGGGTAACCAGAGGCAAGTTAAGGAGTATTTTCTGTTGATATTTGAATCTTATTATTGAAGTGTTGATTGATGGCTCGTCCTTCAATATGCATGACAACGACAGCATAATTACTTTGGATTCAGATGGTACGGAAGGTTCCCGTCGCCCTGCCTCAGAACATCGTGCCCCAGAACGTTTTCTCCACAGATTTCGCCCTGCGACCCTAACCCTAACGATGTTGTCTGTTGTAGAGAAGGACGTCACTGGGGCTAAATCTCTGGTTTACAATGCTCTTGGGAACGATGTTCTGGGGCAGGACGTCGGCCACCTGTACGCAATATAGATAATATGTAGTATGAAATGACGTCATGTTCTGACGACAACGTAAGTAATATAAGGATTTACTTTATGCGAGCGAACGTAAACAAAAACAAAACTTTTCCTTGTGTTTACATAAACATCTCCTACCTTATTATACAAATCGATTGTCTCACTGGTAAAGAGAACGTTCATACTACAAATATTTGTCAGCACAGCTCCAGGACATGTCAGGAGAAGTAGGAAGTAAACATGAAATCTCATCTTGTACCGCAGATGTGTTGTGTTGTGTGGTGTGGCGTGTAAAGTGTTGTAATCCACGTGTTGCCGGGTTCACTTCACTGCTCCCCTCAAAAGTGACATGACAGTATAATTCTGTAAGAGTTGTATGTTTAGCGTGTCAGGGTTTAGCGTGTCAGGGGTTAGCGTGTCAGGGGTCAGGGGTTAGCGTGTCAGGGGTTAGCGAAGGTATTTTCTTATTCAAGTTGTCCATGTTCAGTTTCAGGTAAGTCTATAATTGCATAGGCTGGATATGGAATCTTAAATAATCTTCACAGCCTGTCGAAGCGATCTTAGTAAAAAATACTACGGTTAATGACAAAGATCGCGATCAAGCTATACCGATGGAGCAAAGAAGAACTTCCTCCGGGAGCCTAAAAGTTATTTAAGAATTCAGCAAATCGTTCCCAGCTCCAAGTAAACATTCGTTTGATAGCCCGTGCCAATATAAAAAACTGATAAACTAACAACCCACAGTTCAATGTACATAGCTAATTATACCACACACCGCGGTTTTGCCAGGGCCACACCAAAATAGACATCATTATGACTTTATGATGATGACATGGCGTGGCGTTTAATGTCATGCGTGTACATATGTAAACAATCTCAACTCGCTTAAATCTTGTGAATCTACTATATCTACTTTAGCTCTTTACTAAATACTTAAGCTATCTACTATATCTACTACTTTTAGGTTTAACTATATCAGTTTTAACCTATTCAACAAAAAATTTAATAAATTGAGTGCTATGTTAACCTGCCAGCAAATTTGTGAAATAGTAAGTAAAACAATTTTTAAATTAAAATTCAAAGACTAAAATTTAAAGATCCATCGATTGTTAATTTAAAGATCTACCGATTGTTTCAGGATTTATAATCTTAACTTGTAGGATTATCGTTAACTGAAACTACTACTATAGAGTTAACAACTGCGAACTCAACAAAAACTCGCAAGGAAAGGGAAAACGTTGTTAATCCTCTTTACTTACGTCATATATTTACGTAATATAAGAATCAACCAAACAGTTTATGAGTACTAGATAACCAAAGAAAAGTTTATGTTTTCTTTAAAAAAGCACGATGGGAGAAGTTAAAGCTCTGGTACTGCATTCATTATCACGTTTTTTGTTTGATGACAGGCGTTATAATTAAAAAGTAATTATGAAAGAGAGCTACTTCAAGGAGGTGTAATGTGGGATCGTGAAGTGACTTTGTTTGGGTGAAAATGTAGAAAGTTTGGGTGAAAGTGTAGAAAGTTTGGAGATTTATCTTTCTGATATATGCACATCTGCACTGTTTGTATAATAATGGCTTTCGGAAATTGATCAAGATAATTTGTGACGAAAGTCGGTAAAGAAAGTTGGTCAAAACACTTGTAAGTATTTTGCGAATAAAATGTGTCAAGTCGTGGTATTTTTCAAAACTTCATTAACAACATGTGCCCAAATACGTTGTTAAAAAGTTTTTGTCAATCCCAGAAAAAATAAGTATCAAAAGCTGATTCTTTGTAACGGTTAAGTACAAACCTGGAACGAATTCTCCAAAAATGACGATCTCCCAAACTGGAAGTTTAAGGGCTTCCTTACTCGTAGTCTTCTCCAACATGACTGCGTTACCTTTGCCTCCACAGTAAAACGTGTAGATCTGATCAGACTGCTCCCTGCCGTAGGTTGTGTTGAGTTTTCCACAAGACTTCTGTTTTACCTCTCCCCTGTATACTGACACTTCTGTACCGTTTTGGTTTCTTTTGCACCCCTCATAATGATCTTCAGATTCATGGCAACCTCCTACGGGACTGTTATAGAAATTATTGTAGAAATTCGTGTACATCACGATCTTATCGATAAAGCTGATTTTCGGAAGGTCGAATCTTATCCAAATATCTTCCGGATATGATTCACCAAGCGCGGACACACCAGTCGATAGGTCCTTGTCTATCGTTAAATTTAACGAACGGTCATTATTTGTTTTTCCTTGGCATGACACAGCTGATGGCAGTATTTGTCGTTCCTCCGTTTGCAAATCTGAGGTGTTTTGTTTCTTAACATTCAGTAATGATCAGCATGGTTTTATGGGAGAGGTTGAGACCTATCTCGCTGGAAACTTGAATCTAATATCGGAATTTGGAAACGAGATTTCCCGTTTTTGATATTCTCTTGATACTTTCTTTTGAATATATTAAAAAATATCAAAATATGACTGTTCAAACTTTTAACTTACTCACTTTTATCAAGGACACTTTTAGTCAAATCCAAGGTCAGGACCAAAAGAACGCTGAGCAAAAGTAAACTCGCCATTTGGGTTGATGTAGTTGTACAAGTAAAAATGTACTTGTACTTGTACTAGTTGTACAAGTGAGAATGTACGTGTACTTGTACTTGTATTTGAACTTGCACTCTGTTTGCTCCTTTTAATTTGTATTTAAAACGTCTCAATCTAAAATGGCTCAACTCAATGTGCCAAGGAAAACATAAACACGCTAGTAAAGAGGCAAGATAAATGATCTCAGTGCGAGAGCGCCGTTCCTGTGTAATGTCTAAACTTTAAAAAAGGGCAAGTTCAGATCGTTAGGTTAAACTGTGTGGGCGGGTCTACAAACAGTACGATTAACACTGAGATAGTTTGTGTTTTCCTGGTGTTGAGCCAGGGAGCTAACTAATGATGGCGATCTTAACTCCGGCACATTAGCTTCGCTATTGTGATGCTCTAAGCTAACATTCTCTAAGCTAACATACTCTAAGCTAACATGCTCTAAGCTTACATTCTCTAAGCTAACATGATCTAAGCTAACATGCTCTAAGCTAACATGCTCTAAGCTAACATGCTCTAAGCTAACATGCTCTAAGCTAGCATGCTCTAAGCTAACATGCTCTCAGCTAACATACTCTAAGCTAGCATGATCTAAGCTAGCATGATCTAAGCTAGCATGCTCTAAGCTAGCATGCTCTAAGCTAGCATACTACTTCTGTGCCCTATCCAGCCTGTTGGAACAGACTTGAGCAGAAAATTCTCATCCTTCTAAACAAATTTTAGATCCAAAACCTGCTAAATTTTTAATTTTCAGGTGAAGCAAGTCCTAACTACTCGCCAACCTCCCCTTCGTACTCCCCTACTTCTCCTTCTTACTCCCCCACTTCACCCTCCTACTCTCCTACATCTCCATCCTACAGTCCTACATCCCCGTCCTACTCCCCCACTAGTCCGTCCTACAGTCCTACATCCCCGTCCTACTCACCTACATCTCCCTCCTACAGTCCTACATCTCCAAGTTATAGTCCTACATCTCCAAGCTACAGTCCTACATCTCCCGGATACAGTCCTACCAGCCCTGCCATGTCCAGGTAAGTCTTGTAATTGTTGTTGTGTTGTAAATAAGAGGCTGTTTCAGTATTGAACTATTGAAATCATGGACTAACCTTTATAATTGAGCCAGGAAAAACACCAATGGGTTATACTTTGAGATTTTACATTTTGCCCGAGTTTATCAAGCCAGTAAACTAAAGTATTGTGTCCTTCTCTGCAGGAAGTCTCCAGCTTACTCCCCCACCTCCCCCTCCTACTCCCCGACTTCTCCTTCCTACTCCCCCAACTCCCCTGGACAAAGTCCCTCTTATGGTCGGGGTAGAGATTCTCCCAGATACAGCCCCAACTCACCAAGGTAATCTCACATTCCTGGGAACTTTCTCAGAAACTTCCTGAAACTTTTCATAAATTTTTACAGTATCTCTAGGAACTAGAACCCGGAACTTTTTCGAAACTCTCTTGAAACGTTCAGGGTACTCTCCTGAATCTTCTGAAAATCTTCTCTCAGAAACTTTGCAAAAGCGTTTCAGATACTTTGTACTTTGTGGAAATCTATTAGGAATTTAAGTTCTTTCTTTTCTAACAATCGTCGCTGGCCCCCATCTTTTTGCAAAATCCACTTAAAATGACTTTTTAGTTCTAATTAGTTCTCCAAATTTCAGTCTAACAAATTTCTCTCCTTTCCAGCTACTCTCCTACATCTCCTGCGTACTCTCCTGCGTCTCCTAAAAACACTCCGAGTTACAGTCCTGCTAGTCCTACACCTCATTATTCCCCGACTAGTCCTGCGTATAGTCCTACCAGCCCGGCTCTCTCTCCGAGTTACAGGTCTGTTTGTTTGTTTGATTGTTTGTTTGTTTGTTTGTTTGTTTGTTTGTTTGTTTGTTTGTTTGTTTGTTTGTTTGTTTGTTTCTTTGTTTCTTTGTTTCTTTGTTTGTTTGTTTGTTTGTTTCTTTGTTTCTTTGTTTCTTTGTTTCTTTGTTTCTTTGTTTCTTTGTTTCTTTGTTTGTTTGTATTCTGTTTGTTTACTACCGCAGGTTCACCTAAGGTTATTTAGTTTGTTTGTTTGTTTGTCTGTTTGTTAGCTCGTGTTTGTTCTGCTTGTTTGTTTGTTAGCTCGTGTATTAACCCAACTCTCCCCTAGTCCCACATCCCCCGCCTACAGTGCTGGAGATAGTCCCTCTTACAACTACGGCTCAGCTAGTCCGGCTTACAGTCCAACTAGCCCTGCTATCAACACCAAATACGGTTCGTTCTGGAATTTTCATTTCACCATATTTCTTGGGTTTATTATCATATTCAAGTTTCATTGCACAATACCATAACTGCTATTTGAATACTTATTAGTCTTTTAACAAACCGGACAAGATATATCCTTGTGTTTCACCAATCCCCTCTTTGCAGGAGGAGTAAGTCCGAGCTACTCCCCGACCTCCCCTGCAATCGGAGCTGACGACGCCTCCCCAGCGTACTCACCTAGCTCCCCTGGAGACAATTCACCTGACGCTGGTTACTCGCCCAGCTTCAGAGACGAGACCAGCCCCGGCGCTTATAGTCCTAGCACTCCTGCGTGAGTTCAATTATAGTCCTAGAACTCTTGCGTGAGTTTAATTATAGTCCTAGTACTCCTGCGTGAGTTTAATTATAGTCCTAGTACTCCTGCGTGAGTTTAATTATAGTTCTAGTACTCCTGCGTGAGTTTAATTATAGTCCTAGTACTCCTGCGTGAGTTTAATTATAGTCCTTGTACTCCTGCGTGAGTTAAATTGGGAGGAGGGGTTTTGTTGATATTTCCTGATATAATAACGGAGTGATAAATTGATATCGAGATCATGCTATGGAATACCATATGCATATAAAACTTTGTGTTTTAACTGAAGTCTGTTACTCTTCGTGGGAAGTAACAATTGTTATTACGTATCTAGCTGTAAAATAATAGTATTTCTCCCAGGTATTCTCCAGCTAGCCCGGCATATTCTCCAACTACGCCACGTTACAGCCCCGCTTCTCCAAGGTTACCATCAGTTTGTGTCTTAGTATTTATATGGTGTATATCCTTGTTTATTTTTGATATTTTGAACAGATAAAAAAGCTACGTTTTATAGAGTTAAGCTAAACTCACCCCTTAACAGGTACAGATAAAAATCTGACGTATGTCAGATAAAAATAAACTAAATCTCTCCCTCAACAGGTACTCACCAACCTCACCCCGTTACTCACCCACTACACCCTCCTACTCTCCCGCGTCTCCGAAGTACTCTCCTGGACGTGATGACGAGGACGGGGGGAGGAGCCCCCGTTACTCCCCCACATCTGACACCCCCAAGTACAGCCCCACCGACCATCTCTCTCCCGCTTCTCCCAGGTTGGTGTCCTGATTTTAGGGAGGCTGCAGACTCCTGATTTTAGGGAGGCCGCAGACTCCTGATTTTAGGGAGGCTGCAGACTCCTGATTTTAGGGAGACTGCAGACTCCTGATTTTAGGGA
>JH153210.1:78138-99383 GCA_000226015.1 Mnemiopsis leidyi
CGCGCGTATCCCAGGTGCCACTTTCCAACCAGGTGAGTAGCGTAGCCGTTGTGTCGGATAACTCGGGAAGTAGGAGTTCCTTCTCGTTAAGACACTCCTCCGTGTTTGGCTGGAAAACGTCGTGCTGTATTCCTGGAAATGTGAGTCATGATTTGTTTTTCTGGAGGCTTGTTTTTAAAGCACTCCACAAAAGAATAATAGCCAAAGTTATTAGGATTTTTTCTCAAGATTAGGGGATGATGGCGTGTCACTGACTTTTAAAAGTCCTATCGTATTTTCTGAAATTACTGCTCTTCTGATCATTATTCTTGAACAAACTTTTAAGGGTAATTGATTGGTTGACCTTAATTAAATAGAGGAACGGTTTTGCTAATTTCTATTGAAATAGGACGAAGTTTAATTTTTCACCTTTAAGGGCCTTTTACTCTTAGCGACCTTCGGTATACATATAAACGTTAGTTACACCATTCAGTTAGGGGTGAAGTCCATTGTGATAAAACTTTTAAAACTAAGACTATCTAATTTGTGTGCCGATTGCAACCTGACGTTTCAATTCTATTGAGAACATGCATTAGTAATCATTGATCAGATAATCTTATCGTACACTCCTTTGAGATAAGGAACTATCAGTTTGAGACAACCCGTCAACCCAATAGGAGATTGCGTTACTGTCACGTGCCCTCTCCCAACCAATAGAGAGCGAACCCTGAGGGTCGCAGCAAAGACTGTTTGTCGTCTACGGCATAAGTTTGGTTTATCAGCTCGATATACCTGTGAGTTGTTTGAGTATATCTTCTCTACTGTTAAAGAGAGCCCTTTTTGGATGAATTGACGTCATAATGTAAGCTTGCCCCAGATAAAGTAAATGCCGTGTTGCCGTAATTTGCTGACGTAATTAAGCCATACTTCGGCCATTTTTCATGATATGCAGTTCATTTTTTGTCGCAGGATCATTAAAATTAGGTTTCCGAAAGTGTGCCTATCGCTTAAAATTTGGTTTTTCCCTTTTTGATCTGAAATGATATTCAGTCTACTTGCGTTGTGTGGTCCCAGTTAACCCTTATTGAGGTGAGTGACTAACGTTCAAATGTCTTCTTAAGGCCCTAAAAGACCATTGGACGTTAAAATTAAACTTTATCCGCTTTGAATAAAATTGACTTCAAATGATCCTCTACTTAGAGTCAATCAGCCCTAAAATCAAAAGTACTTATTAGGGGAGAGGGGAGTTATATCCGAAAATGGAATCAAAAGTTTTTGGCTCCAACCCCTTATAAATTTCATTACCTAGAGTGATAGGATATCTGCCGGTCATGATACTGGCTCTGGTAGGAGTACACATCCAGGCTGAGTAATGGCGGTTCATTATCAGTCCTGGGGGAGGAATGTTTACATTTCATAAATATACAATATACAGGATGGTTTTGATATTTGGATCCCTCCATATCGCTGATGTGGAAGAATCGAGGTGCTGTGAGAGGTATTATTATCCTCGATTATCACTTGGAAATGAAGGTGAACCCTTGGGTGCACGTAAGCAATATGCAACGACGATTGGACACTAAGTTAAGATCAGCTATTCCGCTTTCCCGACTAACCCTTTCGTATAATTATCCTCGATTTAATCACAAAAACAGTGCACTGCACCTCAATTGTTACGCATAAGCGATAAGGCTTAAAAGGATCTTAATTTCAAAACCGCGCTGTAGATTGTTCTCCTAATTCGGAGAATCATTCTTCATAGAAGATGCAAATCACAGACAATACTTTTCCGTAAAAGTTCGACGCAGAAACACAAAAAGCTACAGCTAGTAAGCTACTTAGCTACAGACCCTCAGAAGCGAGCTTGTCCAGTAAAGGTGTTCTCATGTCAGCTTGTTCCGGATACGTGTACCCCACATCGCCATACCCCTGATCATCCATCACCACATACAGAATGTGGGGTTTCTTTACTTTCTTGTTTACAGGCTCCTCTTCTCCTCCCCCTCCTTCCTCTTCTCCCCAGTTTAAATACCCCGTCAGTTCGTCTAGCCATGTTTTCTCTTGGTCTGCAGTAGTTCCCTGTACTCCGGGAGTGAGGAGCGCTAGGAGTGCGATTAGAAGGCAGGTCTGTGTAACATTGCTCATTAGAGTGGAGATATAGCTAGGCTGGAGATATAGCTAGGCTGGAGATATAGCTAGGCTGGAGATATAGCTAGGCTGGAGATATAGCTAGGCTGGAGATATAGCTAGGCTGGAGATTTAGGCAGGCTGGAGATTAAGGCAGGTGAGGATATAGGCAGGGTGGTTGGAGGTTTAACTGGGAGTATTGTACTGAGCAAGCAATGTAAAAATAGTAGAGTAGAAGTGCAAGCAGATACGATATTTTGCTACATGTGCTAATGGATAGGCTTACATTGTTTATTATACGTAGTGTTTGTGGAACAGCAAATATTTAATGACAGCACACACAATTCCCATAAGAGCGTTATCTTAAAGTCTTTAAACCAAGATCTCGATTGAAACGAAAGTGTACCAATCTAATCTAAGTTTAAGACAGTATTCTGCAGGACACAACGTCGAGACGGCCACGAAACATAGAGTCGTGGCATGTTATGTCTCCAGACTCAGCGCAGTACAATTTTGAATATTATACTAATACAGATCATACTCTCAGAGGTAGATGTGGACGGAAAGACGTATGCTATGATAGCTATCGAGCTAGAGAAACTCTACCTGCAATCCCCCAAGTCTCCTCGCTGGTAAGACCATTTGTCACGTGACATGTAACACGTGGTATTTATCAGTTTGAGCCGATCATTCCATCCTAGTCTTTTTCTTGTTTGTTTGTTTGTTCATTAAAATCGCAATATATCTGGATTCCAATAAGGACAAATCCGGCTGTTGAAATTTTCTAATTTGATGACAGTGTAAAATCTCAAAGAAGGAAAATGTTGGAAGGTTGAAATTTCAAAAAATGATAAGTTCTCAAATCATGACTGTAAACCCCTCTTACTTGCAGGCTACATCAGATAATAGACGGAGCGTCCCAGACAAGAAAGAGGGTGTTTCCAGTCAGTGAGACTAGAATTGTCGAACAGTTCAACAGACGTTTTGGTAATGTACGTGTCTTTACGTTTTTGTCTTGACCGTATAATAGTTCATCTTACTGTGAACAACATTTAGACACACTTTTTATATGCTGGCGCGCAATCGGTCCGATTTAAACGTCCTATGTTGTTCACAGTAACAATAAATGATCAACAAGTTTCACATTTAGTACTTCCTAGAGTTGATAAAATTTTCCAAAATTTCAGCCCCAAAAAGTTTCAACTTCCCATCTGATGGTAGCGATACACTTGGGACGGTCAGCTGTGTTCCAGCAAACCATGACGAAGAGCACTAAAACCCGACTCAGCAAATGTGACGAAAAGAAGATGTCAATGATGCATTATGCAGCCATGAACGATTTTCATAACCTCATTTGTAAGGGCTTTTTTATTGTTGGATTATTGTGGGATCTGTGAATTTACAAAATCGTGTTTCTGAAACATGAAATACCAGTTTATAGTAAAATGTTTAATCATCGATGAAGAAACACAAACTTGAAATAACAAATTGGAAAAAATCGCAGCAATTACCTGGGTACAAAGTGGATTTTAATTCAGAACATCATCGCTAATAGATCCTCAAAAATCATCGTATTTTAACTTAAAACCCAAAGTAGTTATAAGAAAATCTTAAAAGTCTGATAAGTCTATTTAGAAGAACATTAAAAAACTGTTAAACTGAGATTCCAAGACGCCAATCCTAAAAAATAAAGAATTTAACTATTATATTTCATTGAAAATGGTACATTGGCACAATAAGTTTATATCCGGGGCTGTCAGTCTGAGGTCCCATAAATCTGCAAGTCAATTAGCTTAGTGTTTCTTTTTTACTTAAATAATTTAACACTAAAAAAGGTGCAGATGTCCAAAAAATAAAAAAATTGTTCTCTAATTTAGTAACTTGTCCGTTGACTCTGTTTCCTCAGGTGACATGGTGCGCACGTGGGGCTGCGACGTTAACGTGCGCTGGGAGAGCGACGACCGCACTACGTTTGGTCCGGCGCCGCTTCACACGGCAGTGCGGCACGGCGCCATTGAGTCTGTCTACTGTTTGTTGAGTTACCATGCTGATCTCAATCTGGTAAGGAGGAAATTTGATTTGTTGGAATTGTTGATGTTTAAATGTTTGACTGATTTGAGATCCAAAGACGGAATCTTATAAAGATAAATTAAGATAAGTTGAGCCATTGAATCTAATTGATTAGAATTGCAAAGGAGACAAAGATCAAAATCATTTTAGTTTGTTTGTAAGAGAGAAATCACTTCAAAAGATACCCTGCTTAATGGTTAAACAATGGTTGTGTTATTGTTATTGTTATGGTTATGGTACACTAACCACTGTTATGGTACACTTACCACTCAATGCAGGTAGATGATAAGGGCTGGTTGCCGATACACACAGCTGCGTACTACAACCAACATCTCATAGTAGACATGTTGCTCAGCAAGAAGTCTCAACTTATTGACAAGAAAACTTCAAGTAGTGGTTAGTTTCAACATGGTCGAGGAGAGAGGTATTTTTGGGAGGGTTCACAAATATTTTGTATCATGTGACTGATAATTTAACAAATGAGAAGTGTGGTGTGGCCAATGGCCAATCATTATCGAGCTACTTTATCACGTGAATCGTGATGAAAACGTTGTATGACCCCTCCCAAAAAATTCCTTTCTCCATGACATCTAGTAATAGTTAGTTTTGTGAAATTGTGAAATGCCTTCTCTAATAAATATTCATAGTGTTACCAAATTTTGTTATTGTTTGATAAAACAATAACAAAATATAACAAAAAGAAGAAGCAAGTCCCCAATTTGCTTTCATTTGATCAGTTTAACCATATTCGTCTTTAACGTGTATTGAGTTTGTAAAGTCAGCGACGGCTAAATTCTGTTAATTACGAGTTGCTATTTTTCCCACCCGTTACTCTACTACGTCAGAGAGCGTTTTTATGCAAGAATATAAACTCCTAGTTCCAGCTTAAATCTTTCTAAAAACCTAATTAAAACAAACCTATTTTCACACAAAGAGGTGCAGATGCCGACCACTGTCCATTATCACCACACGTCATTGATTCCTCACCAATGAGGACAAACCCATCCCAACATCTGATAGATATTGTAGTTCCCTGTTCAATCATGCCTCTTGGATAGTCCATAGAGTTAGCTACAGTCAACTCTAGACAATATCCCGCTGAAGGGTGAAGTGTGTTACAGTCGGGAGGCAACCATTGTGTTGAATTTCACATGATCAGTTACGACAATTTTCGGCCAAAAATCGACTGTGATATACCATGAAATATTAAATTACAGAAACTCTACTCAACTTATGACCCTCATCTGACCTTAGACAGCTTTTTGTCACATTTTGCACTTAAATTATCGTAATATATTAAGTTCATAACTTTTTGATATCACCATATTGCTGACTCCCCATGCGCACAAGCCTAATTTCTACTACCTTATGCTCAAGCACTTCGTCAACAATTTCATTTTTATTGCTACCCTAACTTAAACTACAGCAGGCTGACATAATCTCGCAACGTAGTTGTTGTTAGTCACAGTTATCCCAACAATAGGATTCGGTGTGAGATTATTATGAGAGATTATAATTATAATTTATAGCTCTTAAGAAATAAAAGGACCAAAAGTAGGACCAAAACTCACTGCATGCAGTTTTATCGTCATTCGCAGTGCCTTGTGAACAGGCAATGCAGCTGGAGGCACCTGCAGTGCTGACAGTGTTACCCACACAGCGTGCACAGGTTTCCATGGGTCCATCTTTGTAGTGTCCTGCCTCACATATACCTGAGGGAATGGTATTTGGACCATACAACACCCGACCCACCAGTCTAGAAAACTAAACTAGTTCAGCTAATATATTTAAACGATTTACTATTTATATAATTATTCGTTTAAATTTGACGTTGAGGTTTAACAGATAGCCACCTTTATCCCTTCAAAAATTTTTCTCACTTCCAAAATCAAACGAACTTACTGCACTGTGGCTGGTTGAAGAAAGTAAACTCTTGTTCCTCCTTACATTGTACCTCCTCATCCCCGAGCAGCTCGAACCCAGCAATACAACTGAGAGTTACAGTGGTTCCTGGAGGTTGAGGAAGTTCAGGAGACACTTTCATGTTTGTCCAAGTTGATGTCAAACCAGTACATTGTCCAGCTGAAATGGGGAGATGTGATTGGTTACATATCATATCCTCAAGGTTGTCTACTTAACTTCAAAGATGATCGTAGATTGAAAACCATGCTATATTAATTCTCTGGTTTTCATAAAATTCTGATAAAGATAGTGCTCTTTAAATAGTGTTTTTTCCTATCCCTGCTTACTATAAAAATAACTTACTGCAACTTGGCTCTTCTCCGAATGTAAACTCTGTTTCCTTGAGACAAGTGACAGTCGTGTCGCCACTTATTTGGAAACCGTCGTGACATTTTAGTGTCACTGTCGTGTCCTTGTTTACTGGGAAGTCTGTTTCTGCTAGTTGGATGTTTGTCCAGGAGGCTTTGAAGCCAGTACACTGCTCTACTGTAATAACTAATAGTATTGTGTTAATGTTCATGTTTAAGATATAGTTGTGATGAGGGAGAAGATTCGGGAAATGCCCGCTCTATTCAAACCCCAATTTTTAGAGATTAAAACAACTCTGCTGTCAAATAGTCGGTTATGTCCCCGAATCAGTTTGTTGGTAGGAATGTTTTTAAAATTTCCAATACAAGAGTACAGAGGAGGAAGTAAACTTAAAGTGTAAGTTACCTTGAGCAGTGACACTCTTATAAAAGTCAGTTTTACTATGCTGATAATATTTGAATTGTATTCTCTTTTGCAGTCCTTGCCCCCAATTGTTTCGCCATGTTGTATTGAAATCAGTACAGACTGTTTCTGAGAGCTGAACGTTTACCATTTCCTTGTCGTTGCAGTCAATGATAAGTCTCAGCTCTGGAGTTTTTGTTATTTTCCATATCTTGATGTTTTCAGTTGGAAGGTCTGTATCAAAGCTTTCCAATGAATGACTACACTTACCAATTACATACTTTCCTGAATACATGTCAATATAAATTCCACTTGGACCATTATCAGTGTCACGATGATAAAACCAAACTACTAGCAAGTGGCCGGGTCTTATCGAACTATTAGTTTTAATTATGAGAGTTGAAGTGTCCAGATCGTGGTCTATCATCTTCTCGTATTCCGTCTGCAACCACTCTGAAATGTCATATCCATCAGTATCTACAAAAGCCAAGCTTTTTTTCGTAGTATGAAATAACGAAGGTGGCATCTGTCATCTGATCTTGTATTATACACGCATTATTTATATGTTAACAGCATTATAATATCTTAATAATTTCCATAGGTTCATATATTATGAGCTTAAATCTACTTACGACATATAGGCTGGACTGTGTATTGGAACAGTGTATCTCTAACACAAGTGATAACACTATCTCCTTCCACTGCTTCTCCTCCAAGACAACTAACTTGAAGTTCTGTTCCTTCAACTACCGGGAAATCCTGATCTACTTCAATGTTATGTCTCCAAGTTGGGTCTAGTCCAGTGCACTCTGGTAAAAAGCATTAAAAGTTTCGTTCAAGAGTATGTCATAAATAATGAATTGGTAATTTCCCACGAAACTAATTTGGGGAAATGCTAAGTTTCCGTTCCACGTGCAATGTGCACGTCATCAATGTGCTGTCAAACAATGTGCTGTCAACAAGAATAAGTTCATGGATTTGGCCGCATTAAAAATATTCCAACTCATTTCTGCAAAAAGTTTGAAACCTCGTGATTACAGCCTAAGTTATTAGGCCAAACAGAGGGTAAGAGAGTTTGGTGTCATTGTGGTGAACGCATCTTTTGATGACATCAGAAAGAAATGTGTGATAAAATCTGGTTACCTGTTGGATGATAGTAACTATCAGTATCGCTGAAAACCTTCTCAAAATATATATTCTTGTGTGGCCTTATCCAAAAATCCCTCCAATCGCTCTCGTCACAGAACGTAGACAGATTGATGTTCAGTATCTCCAAATCATTTCCAAGCAAAACAAACTTTGGTCCTGAAGTTACAGTTATGTTCCAAATCGTTCCGTTAACATTACTCAGATTGGTTGGAAGATCGATAGTTTTGTCTCCAGAGTTGCACTTTTCCAAACGGTATTTTAGTGGTGTCTCCAATTTTATCTTGATTTCTGCCCTTTCATCGTCTGCTGTGATTAAATACCCTAAGTGAACTTTCATTTCATCTTTACTCCCAATTGCACTTGTTGTCTGGATGCTCAAAGGAGAGTTTTGAAGGTCAAAGCCAATTTCTTCATCAATAATGACTTGTCTCCAGCCACCCAATCCTGTTAAAAATGAGATTTCCTACCGATTTGTTAGGTTAAGCAAATTGCAATAGTCACTTCGTTTGTTGAATTATCGTTTTCGCACCTTGAAAAAATTATTTGGTCGGGTTTGATTTTTTAGAATGCTCATTGAATCAATAATGTTGCCTCAAACTGTATGTGATATCGGCCGCATAGGTCTAATAAATAATAAGTAAAAAATCATTCGTTCCGAATTTTATTGAAATCAGGCAAAGGTTGAATTCTCGTATTAAAGGGCATCCGCTTAATTAATCCTCTAAGTTAATTTGAACGTAAGCCTTTGATCAGGTGGTGTTTTGCCTACCCTGTATAAGGAAAGTTGAAACTGTGACATATTTCTAGCAGTGAATTTCCATAGGTTCATATATTATGAGCTTAAATCTACTTACGACATGTAGGCTGGACTGTGTATTGGAACAGTGTATCTCTAACACAAGTGATAACAATATCTCCTTCCACTGCTTCTCCTCCAAGACAATTAACTTGAAGTTCTGTTCCTTCAACTACCGGAAAATCCTGGTTTACTTCAATGTTATGTCTCCAAGTTGGGTCTAGTCCAGTGCATCCTGATGAAAAGCGTTAAAGTTTCGCAGTTGAAAGAGTTATACTTCAGAATAAAATAGTATACATACCAGATTGAGAGCTCGACTTATATACTTCAAGACTTTCAAAAGATCTTGTTCGAGAGAACAAGGTATTTTTACCTATCTGATGGTACAAATCTTGATCATTAAAGAGCTCTGTAAACTCAACCATCTTTGGCACACCCGTCCAATAATCTCTCCATTTGCTCTCATCACAGACATCATCAGACAGCTCGATGTTCAGTATCTCCACACCATTAACATGCAGGACAATTCCTGGTTCTGAAGTTACAGTTATCTTCCAGATAGTTTCACTAACATCACTCAGTTCGTCTGGAGGACTGAGAGTCTGGTCATCATCATGACACCATTCCAGGCGATATTCTGGTGGATCAGCTAGCTTTATTTTTAACCCTCCAGTTAAGGTGCCGTCCACTGCGTGGAATTCCAATTTCAGTTCCTCGTCGCTCCCGATAGAACTTGTCGTTTTTATGTCGAGTGGAAACTTTTGAAGGTCGAACTTGTATAATCTAGTTGTGAGTCTTGTCCAATCTGCAAGTAAATAGGGAAATTATTATGTGGCCAGCTGAAAATGTATATTAAATTCCCCAAAAAATGTAATCTACGACTTTTTTGTTACAACTATGAAACGAGGCTGACTGTGATTTTAGTCTACTTACGACATGTAGGCTGGACTGTGTATTGGAACAGTGTATCTCTAACACAAGTGATAACACTATCTCCTTCCACTGCTTCTCCTCCAAGACAACTAACTTGAAGTTCTGTTTCTTCAACTACCGGGAAATCTTGATCTACTTCAATGTTATGTCTCAAAGTTGGGTCTAGTCCAGTGCATCCTGGTGAAAAGCGTTAAAACACGAATCGGGGCAATGCTAAGTTTCCGTTGCACGTGCAATGCGACAGGACACGCACACATGAAACAATGTGCTCTCAAAGAATAAGTTCATAGATTTGGCTGCATTTAAAATATTCCAACTCTTTTCTGCAAATTCTTTTTCTCGCCATCACAGCCTCAATTATAAGGCCAAACAGAGAGTAAGAGAAATTTGGTGTAATTGTGGTGTACGCTTTTTTAGTGACATTAAAAAAGAAATGTTGTGTGATCAAATCAGGTTACCTGTTGGATAATAGTAACTATCAGTATCGCTGAAAACTTTCTCAAAATATATTATATTCTTGTACGGCCCTGTCCAAAAATCACTCCAATTATCCTCGTCACAGAACGTAGACAGATTGATATTCAATATCTCCTCATCATTCCCAAGCAGAACAAATTTCGGTCCAGAAGTTACAGTTATCTTCCAAATCGTTCCAACAACATCAGTCAGACTGGTTGGAAGATCGATAGTCTCTCCAGATTTGCACTTTTCCAAATGGTATTCTAATCGTGTCTTCAATTTTATCTTGATTTTTGCCCTTTCATCGTCTACTGTGATTAAGTGAACTTTCATTTCATCTTCGCTCCCAATTGCACTTGTTGTCTGGATGCTCAAAGGAGAGTTTTGAAGGTCAAAACCAATTTCCTCACCAATAATGACTTGTCTCCAGTTGCCTGATCCTGTGGTTTAAAACGATTGTCTAGTGTTGTGTCACTTTTAACATTACACTTGTCACTTTTGGAATATCAATATGTTCTAGAGGCAGAAGAAAATTTCCGTCTTTCTATTAAATTTTGGAATATTGTTGTCACACTTTCATTATGACCAGATGAACAATCTGGGTGTCGTGTTATCTATAACGATATTTATTTCTAACTACCGCGTACCTGAATAAGTAGAAGATCTTCCTTGAGAGAGAGTCATAGAAATCAGGAGCAGAAACTTCAACACGTATAATTTGCAATTTGCATGATTGCTTGGACGATGATTTCTCGTCGCCATTGGATGCCTTTGAACAAGCGAAAAATTTATTCAGTAATCTGTTAAATATCAGACATCAATCGAAACTTGATTACATTCAAAAATCGTATTGAAATTCAAAAGGAAGGAGTTCTTAGCCCTCTGCTAATGCCCCAATGCTCTTTTCAAGGGAAGCTGTAATCACCACAAACAAGGTACAGATCCTTAGTATAATGCTTGCCTTGTAAGTTGTAAGATACCTACTTAGGGCCCAGACTGTGCTGCACCATCAAAAAAGGGTGTAACAACGGAATAAAGATGTGTTACATCCTCGAGAGAGGCATATAGTAGGCCTGGCACCTCCTTCGTTTGGAGGCAGGAATAACAAACATAAAACTTGAAGTGTGACTTGGAGCCCCTCTCCCATCCACCTACGACCAAGATAAAGAGAGCTAGACAACAGTGAACAGAATAAAGATGTGTAGCAGGACCTTGTGATCGCTAAGTTTGTGTGTATATCGGTGTCCCTGAACAGTATCATTAAACGTGAACATGTTCTATATTTAACCAAGATAGACAAGCTAACGACTGGTTTCCTGGTCACGACATTGCATACACTGATTTTAGTTACTTACTAACAGTCGCGTTTACAGGTCTGTAAATCTTACAGAAGAATTGAAAATACCTCTCTAATCTCCGCCAAGAAAGATAGTCAGGATAACAAATCAAGCCAAGACTTTGACAAGAGTACTGCTTAATGCCTCCCAAAAAGTAAAAACATCGCGCCTAACAAAATACAGAATATGACAAAATTCATGGTGCAGACTTTCGACTTTATTACTCGGTCTCCGATCATCTGAATAGGAAAATTTTCGCGAAGGTGCCAAAAAAATAAATCACTCAAGAGAAATGGTCAGTTCAGCAAACTGACCAATTTCGAATTAACGTCAGTTTTTAGGTTTTTCCTACTTATCATAGTTTATACCTTATTAACTTGATCACTTGCTCATTGTAATTACTTTTTTGACCTATCGAGATGCAAGCGGGATCTGGTTTTAGGAACAAGAAAGCAACGATGCAGCAATGGGAGAAGAGCGAGAGAAGAGCGAGAGGATAGTCAGAAAGGAAAAGAGAGAGCGAGAATGACAGGATAAAGACTATTTAAATTGTAGTTAGTTTCTAGTTCTCGTGTCTGTGTTATTGCAGAATTCTAAGTTAAATGCTTAATTTACAAAATACTCTACAGAAAGACAATTACGACACCTTTCCTTTCTTCTCTGGTCACGTTTTTGTCTTAAAGAACTAAAGGTTTTTTGTCTTTTGACGTCGCAAATTAGCCTTTTATCAACAATCCCAAAAATAAAACATCTGGTGACCTAACATCTTATGACAACTGCAGAAAAATAGGATAGGATATAAATTCCAAATATTGTACATTCGAGATTGGAATATTAATTTATATGGTCACTTGGTGGTCATGACATCTATCAAAATACTAGTGTGTGACTAGGAAAATTGTATGACTAGAAGAGGTGTATGACTAGTGAATGATCAGCACCTTGCATTTTAAATTACAGTATTTTTGAACCATATGGCTATATTTAATTTTGTGATTCTCGTCGGTATAAGAAGACCCAGTCGATGACTGTTAAACCAAGTGTCCCACAATATTCTGATGAGTTTTACTTGAAACTTGAATCAGAACTCGACGTAACATTGTGTCCAGTCCCTTATTTGAATTTTCCTCGTTTTTTAAATTTATATTGTGCAGGTCAATTTGTGTTCGTTTATTCTAGTATATTGGTATTTTGTCATTTTCCGTCAGTATTTCCATCTTTATATAGTAAAGTTGTAGTCTAGTACTGGAAGTATTTGTTTTTCACTAACTGGTTTTACTTATTAACATCTATCGTTTATACTTATTCGATTTTCAGAAATTTCCTAATATTTGTCGGTATTCGTAATTTATTTTCGCTAACCTGGACCAACATATTTTAAGAGATGAGGTTTAAAAAAATTGCGACACATTCCCAGGAATACCGTTTTCCGATGATAGTTCTAAAGATTATAATTTTAAACATCAGATAACAAGACACGCTCGAGTGAACAGTAAAACACGACCAGCAACTGAGAGCACCGGTGTAAGCTCTGTGCTCACGGTCACGTGACTCTAAAACAGACTTATACTGTGTTCTCATTGGTCTGTCTTGAAATAGAGAGCTCTGGTTGGATAGATGGATATACTCTCGAGCTTGTGAGCTAAGTTGTTAATATCATTGTTTGGGGGGAGCAGCCTGGCTAAATGCCAAGCTTTGACATGAGCGAAATGACCTACGCCTAGGCAGCTGAGGTCATGCCCAGGTTATCTCGGAGTCATGATAGCCCTGAAGAGGTTTTTTATTTGCTCACTGGTCCATGTTTGTACATCGAGTGTTCTACAATCTGAGTATGAGGGATGCTAGGTAAAATTACTGCTATAGCATAAGAATCGAAATTCGGGCGAGGTGTACTATGCCAAAAGAGTAAAAGATAGCGGACGGATGAAACTTCCCTTATATGTTCTTACCTTTAACCCAAGCCAATTATGGGTTCGAGGAAATTACTCTCCTTAATTTGCCATTCAAGCGAGGGTTTCTGCTCAAGCGATCAGTTAAAACTGGATTTTCTGACAGGCTACACGCAGCAGTTCTTGTGACTAGAAGGATGACGTGACCAGCTGTTCTGACTGAGGAGAGTCAGTGGTCATGTGACCTCTGTTCCCTCTTTTTGCGGGCCAACTGTTTGTGATACAGTACTGAAGTAGTCCAGCCTTGTTGGAGTGTGAATGGGAGCCTTGCTCTTATCCTGCATCGTCCTTGCTGGGAAAATTAAAGGGAGCTAGAGATGCGTAAACCGCAGTGGCTTGTGCTTGCTAGATTAACTATCGGTGTCCCAGAGCATTAGCATTAAACTTACAACGTACATACAGTGCGTTTTATCAAACTGAGAGCTAGATTAGCTAACGATTGGTTTCCTGGACATGATTCAAGACCTCGCAGCTACTGATTCGAGTGTACATTTAAATAGTATTTAAATAGTATTAAACTACTTGCAGTTACTAACACTCTTGTTTAACAATCCTATGTACGACTGTAAATTTTACTGTTTTTGCCGAGGCAAATATTTACCGAAGCAAAGAATTTGAAAAGTTCACTATTGGAGTACCAAATGATTTATTGCAAAACATGGTAAATTTAAAGTAACTATTTACTTACCATCACCCGTACTGTTTCACAATCCTGTGTAAGTCTGTAAATTTCACAGTTAGCACCAAGGTTACCTCTCAACTATTCGTAAAGATGAACGGTCATCCTCTCAAACATGATTTTGTTCTCAAGTTCATTCAACTCAATCATATAACCACTTGGAAAATGGAAATGAAGGTGGACCCTTTGGTGCACGTAAGCAATAGGCAATGACGATTGGATAATAAGTTAAGATCAGTTGGTCCGCTTTCCCGGCTTTAACTTTTTGCATAGATGAACAGTCAGGAAAATATTGTTGAAGTATTGAATTTGACCAGGGAAGGACTCGTTTCTTTTTGATAGCACAAAATGTACAATTAATTAGTAAATTACTCAATCGCTCATGGATAAAACAGAAAACTTAAAGCAGCCGTGAAACCAGGAACTGAGCTCAAGAAAAAAAAGCAAGACCCATTGCTTTTTATTTAATCATTTTCTGGTCAGCGATTTCGCGCTATAAATGAAGTAAAGATTGTGATCAGGTCAGTGATGTTTTGTTGTCCCAAAAATAACCAAAAAATAAAAAAGCAAGTCCCCAATTTGCTTTCATTTAATCAGTTTTACCATATTCGTCTTTAAAATGTATTGAGTTTGTAAAGTAATTTTTGTTCACACCCGTTACTCTACTAACCTCGCGTGTTTGTGCAAGAATATCAACTCCTAGTTCCAGCCTAAATCTTCTAAAAAACCTAATTAAAACAAACCTATTTTCACACAAAGAGGTGCAGATGCCGACCACTGTCCATTATCACCACACGTCATTGATTTCTGACCGATGAGGACAAATCCATCCCAACATCTGATAGATATTGTAGTTCCCTGTTCAATCATGCCTCTTGGATAGTCCATAGAGTTAGCTACAGTCATCTCTAGACAATATCCCGCTGAAAGGTGAAGTGTGTCATCTTGATAGTGAGTGTAATATGTGGAACCTTCCACTGACGGACAAACTTCCGAACAATTATTAACAATTGATGATTCACTTTAATTTGATAAGTCTTGAAATTTAGTCGGATGAGGTTGAATTTGTCGAAAGTTTCGACAAAGTTTCGACTCGAAACCCCTTAAATAGGTACATAGAGAGATAGAGGATACTTAGTATTATATCAGCTCAAAAACAGAAAACTCACTGCACGCAGTTTTATAGGCATTCGCAGTTCCTTGTGTACAGGCAATGCACCTGGCTGCACCTGCAGTGCTGACAGTGTCATCCACACAGGGTGCACAGGTTTCCATGGGTCCATCTTTGTAGTGTCCTGCCTCACAGATTCCTGAGGGAATGTCTTAACACTTGCTGAAGTTCTAAAATGCTTTGATTTGTGGTCAACTTTGATAACTCAGCTTACCTACTGCTTGTAAGCTAAGCTTATGCGTTCAAAATCCTGACTTACTAATACTACAAAACATATATTATAAACTTACTGCACTGTGGCTGGTTGGAGAAAGTAAACTCTTGTTCCTCCTTACACTGTACCTCCTCATCCCCGTCCAGTTCAAACCCAGCAATACAACTGAGAGTAACAGTGGTTCCTGGAGGCTGAGGAAGTTCAGGGGACACTTCCATGTTTGTCCAAGTTGATGTCAAACCAGTACATTGTCCAGCTGAAATGGGGACATGTGATTGGTTACATATTCAATGATTTCATCATGAATGTTCTATTTAACGCTTAAGTCAAAAGACTATGACAGACTCAAAAGACTCAACTAATGGTAAACCATGCCATTTATCAATTCGCTGGTTTCTTAAAATTCTGAAAAACATAGTACTCTTTAAATAGTGTTCTTTCTATCCCTACTTATAATAACTCACTGCATCTGCTTATAATAACTTACTGCAACTTGGCTCTATCCCAAATGTAAACTCTGTATCCTTGAGACAAGTGACAGTCGTGTCTCCACTTATTTGGAAACCGTCGTGACATTTTAGTGTCACTGTCGTGTCCTTGTTAACTGGGAAGTCTGTTTCTGCTAGTTGGATGTTTGTCCAGGAGGCTTGGAAGCCAGTACACTGCTCTACTGGAGTTATATTGAGTTCTTTACTCATGTAGAAGTAGGTTTTGCCTCGATTAGATTTAAACTGTATTCTCTCCTGCAATCCTTCTCCCCAACCCCAGTAGTTTCGCCATTTTTTCTCACTAGTACAGACCGTTTCTGAGAGCTGAACGTTTACCATTTCCTTGTCGTTGCAGTCAATGATAAGTCTCGGCTCTGGAGTTTTTGTTATTTTCCATATCTTGATGTTTTCAGTTGGAAGGTCTGTATTAAATCTTTCCAATGAATGACGACACTTTAATATCTTATACTTATTTGAATTCGTGTCAATATGAATTCCACTTGGACCATTATTAGTGTCACGACGATAAAACCAAACTACTAGCAAGTGGCCGGCTCTTATCGAACCATCAGTTTTAATCATGAGAGTTGAAGTGTCCAGATTGTGGTCTATCATCTTCTCGTATTCCGCCTGCATCCACTCTGAAATGTTACATGGATTAGTGTGCCACAAAGGTCAATAGAGACTGTATGCTATATAATTATGTTGGATCTTTTAAGATAATGAGGTGACGTTAATGACATTTTCACACGATGCTAAATATAGGTTCTGGGCTCATAGGCTAATTCTCTCTATTGATTTACATGGACTAAAGTGTAGGTTAATTTACTTTAATCTACTTACGACATGTAGGCTGGACTGTGTATTGGAACAGTGTATCTCTAACACAAGTGATAACACTATCTCCTTCCACTGCTTCTCCTCCAAGACAACTAACTTGAAGTTCTGTTTCTTCAACTACCGGGAAATCTTGATCTACTTCCATGTTATGTCTCCAAGTTTGGTCTAGTCCTGTGCATCCTGGTAAAAAACGATATTTTGCTTTTATTTGAAACTTAAATATAATTCAATCCATCTTGCAGCTCGAGTTATTAACTGCATTACCTCCAAAAAAATCTTGATTCGAAAAAGGTATTTTACCTATTGGATGATGGTACATATCTTTATCATCAAAGAGCTTGGTAAACTGAAACCTCTTTGGCACCTTTTTCCAGTAATTCCTCCAGTTCTTCTTTTTGCAGATATCATCAGACAGTTTGATGTTCAATATCTCCACATCATTACCATGCAGGATAATTCCTGGTTCTGAAGTTACAGCTATCTTCCAGATAGTTTCATTAACATCACGTTGACTGTTTAAAAGCGCAGCTGTCGAATATCCATCTATGCATTCATTCAAGCGATATTTCAATGGATTTTCAAGTTTCAGTTTTAATCCACCTGTAACATCGCCCTCAGCACTGCGAAATTTCACTTCCATCTCTTTGTTACTACCAATTTGACTTGTCGTCTTGATATTCAGCGGGGAATTTTGAAGGTCAAAGTCAGTTCTTGTTTTAGTGACTGGTTTCCAGATACCTGACTCTGGGAGGGAAATTATGACAGTGTTTCAAATTAGGCGATTTAAAGGGTTCTGTAGCACCTTTGAAGAAAAAGACTTAAAACTTTTATTGACATATGTATATATATATTCATATATATATATATATTCAGTTGTTGAAGTAGGTATTGCCTTCGCATTTTTCATCATTGCCATTAGAGAACGGCGTTTCTGGAGAAAGATTACAAAATTTCCGCACCGCATGAAAACTTGACATGAAATTGCCTCTACTTTCTCATTGTCTAATATAGCTTTCACATTATGCCATTGCTTAGCGATCTTCATCCAGAGATACTGTTCTTGTTTGAGAATAGAATATTATCAAAAAGCTCTAATCATGTAATTGAAATACCTGAGTCCGAAGTAACTGTTCCGCTGAATAGAATAACAGAAATTAGGAACGACAACATCAAGGACCGTGATATGTAGCTCAGATGTTGGCCTGTGTCTGGGGGGCGATAATTTCTCTCCGCCATTCCTCTAAAACAAAATGTAGTCAGAGATTCTACTAAATGTCAAGCATTCGCAAATCAAGAGTTGGAAGCAATGGTTTGTTTAATATTCAACATGCGAGCCGAGGTCCAAGCAGCCTGGGACTGCTCAATTGACAACATAATATGTGATATTCAACAGGTTAGTATACAAAGGGATCTTAGAGCGTATGGTCCAATGCTCTTTGAGAGTACCTATAAAGGCTGTGACTACAGCATTTCTAGCATAGACACGTATAATGGTGATTTTATAAGCTACTGGAAACCCAGGACATATTTCTCGGTTGGATTCAATTGCACAAAGTTAATCATTATAACCATCAAAATAAGAGAGGATGACAAAGGATTAAAGCTGTACCGAAATTTGTTTTAAAGTTAATTGACTGTAAGCTGCAAGACCGAGGGTACAGACAAGTCTTAAACTGATAACTGTACCTTCATGTTTATTTCATAGAAATCTGCAATCTGCTAAATAGTCAGGAAATTATAGTGAATGTGTTGATGAAGGTAATTACTTAATACACGCTAAATAACGAACTGTAATCGATTGCTTATGAATTAAACTGATAGGTTGAAGCTACCAAGAGGTGATAGCATTGACCAACAATTAATTACACTACTTGGAGTGAGAGGCAAAGGGAGAACCGATAGGTAACAATGAAATACGGGAACAATAACGGTGTGTTTATGTTCCTGTTACATGAAATACAGGAACAACAACGTTATGTTTATGTTTCTGTTACATGAAATACAGGAACAATAACGGTATTAGTAGTCAATGATACGACTAATGGTATGTTTATGTTCCTGTTACTAAGCAGTAAGCATGACCTACTAATAGACCGGTTTCAAGTAATCGTTCTACATCCTTGTCCCACAATACAGAATACCTGACAACAATTAGCACACTGGACATTACAAACCAAGTACAGTAGTTTTGTTCTTTCTAGAGAAAAGCATGGAAACTATGACATGGTGAATAGGCTTGTTAGAATGATGTATCGACATGATATAGTGAGGCGTTTGAAAAAGACATGACGTTAGGTTATAAAGGCAATATTTTATTCTTTCCAGTTTTGACTAGTTCCAATCTGTTCAAGTGACGTGAATAGTTAACTAAGCACATTGTATCATACACCGTAGTAGATCAGCTTAAGCGGGTTAATAATTAATGTGAAATTCTGATCTTGGAGGGTTTAGTAGCTGGGTAGACTATTTAGTAGACTAGTAATTTAGTAGTTCTTAATACCCCACCATAACCAGTACTGGTGATAAAAAATTTTCTCCAAGAATGGAGAACATTCAAGTTTTGTTATTAATACCATGCTATTTCAGAAGAGTTGACACCACTCCTGCTAGCATGCAGCAGTGGAGCTCTGGACACCGTAGAGAGACTGCTGGAATTAGGGGCTTCTCCGTCCTTGTTAACGCGATCACAACGTGGTGTCATACACTTAGCTGCACTAAACAGACATGTAAAGGTAAGTGGTGTCATATACCTTGCTGTAAAATACAGCGATTTTAAGATCGACAGTGGTGAAATTTAGTTACAGGGAGCAGAAAGCCGTTTTAAAGAGAAGTGAAGTATACCTAGTTTTGTACCCTACATTGTCTTATGTCGAAGTTTAGTTTGTGCGAAGTATCAATGAGCAAATGAGAGCCAGAAAAGCAATAAATAAGCAAAAAAGGAGCACTTAGAGAGTAGCCATTCTCTTAGAGAGTAGCCATTCACTTAGAGAGTAGCCATTCACTTACAGAGTAGCCATTCACAAGATGACGGTAATTTCGAGCAATTCCTGGTCAGAGTGTCGCTATTGTTAATACAAAACAGTAAGTGGTCAAGAGGGCAGGTTGGATTCTCTCTGTATGTTATAACATGTCGTCTAAGGCTGGTAAGGAACGTTGTTATCATACAGAATAGCGCTGCTGGCTTCGATTATATTGTTAAGCTAGGCGGTAGCTGTGAGATTCTACACGTAGATTATTTTTGGGAGTTCAACTGTTCATTCCAAATGGTTTAAGTGTGACTGAATGATGGATAAAATGAGCTAGAATCAAAGTTAGACAGCCATCTGAATAGGAAATTTGACCTCAAATCCATTGGCACTGGCCAATGGTATCGGAGCCCAAAATCTTGACCTCTTTAGGACTAGGCTGAACTAATGACCTAAGTCATAGTTTGTTGAGGCTGGAGCAGGTTATTTCTTTATGCGACTTGTATGCTCCTTGACAACAGAAAATAAAGCTGGACACTACAACGGAAGTTGTTGGACGGCAACGGTTGTGAAAACGACGATGCTTTAATTTCTTTTAGTAGATTAGATCGACTCTGTTGTCAACTTGTTACGGTGTCATTAAGACAAGATATGTTTATACGCAAAAACGAGTTACCTTACCAGACAAAATAAACAGGTGCTGGAACTGTTTATACATGTACCTTACCGAACGAAATAAACAGGTACTGGAACTGTTTATGCATGTAAAAACAAGTAACCTTACCGAACAAAATAAACAGGTACTGGAGCTGTTTATACATGTATTTTTTACATGTATGTAAAAATAAGTTACCTTACCGAACAAAATAAACAGGTACTGGAGCTGTTTATACATGTACCTTACCGAACAAAATAAACAGGTGCTGGAACTGTTTATACATGTACCTTACCGAACGAAATAAACAGGTGCTGGAACTGTTTATAGCAGGTGGACAAGGAAGACAGGGATTACTGGTTGATTAATTTCTCTGTAACAACAGCTTCATCGGAACACTCAATAAATCTGATGTATTTGTAGTGTTGAAATAGTTTATTATTATAGTGTATTAAACTTGAACTGTTTATACATGTAACAAGAATTGCGGCCGCTTTCACTGCGTCAGGCGACCGCTGAATTTCCCGTATCAATTATCATGCCGTCGCTTTTTGTAATTAAAATTCGCGAAATAAGGAATCATAATACGCAACCAGTAACCACACGTAATTTCGGTTAATTTTCATAGTTCTGGCTCTGCACGTGTAAATACAGACGCGCGAATTAATACAGCCGTTCAATGTATGATTTTAAAATTCACTCTGCACGCGCAAAGTTTGAACCACTATCGCCGTCGTTTCTTTTCATTTGTTTTATTCAA
>JH153212.1:17719-39664 GCA_000226015.1 Mnemiopsis leidyi
AGTAGTCCGATACATAGTATGCTGCATAGTAGTCCGATACATAGTATGCTGTCATAGTAGTCCGATACATAGTATGCTGCATAGTAGTCCGATACATAGTATGCTGCATAGTAGTCCGATACATAGTATGCTGCATAGTAGTCCGATACATAGTATACTGCAATTAAACGCAAGCCTTAGAATATTGCTGTATCCTGTCATGTGTGACTGTCTGTGTGTCTGTCTGTGTGTCTGTCTGTGTGACCGTCTGCGTGACTGTCTGTGTGTCTGTATGGCTGTCTGTGTGTCTGTCTGTCTGACTGTCTGTGTGGCTGTCTGTGTGGCTATCTGTGTGGCTGTCTGTGTAGCTGTCTGTGTGACTGTCCATGTAGCTTCAAATACTTTCTGATCTCTGGTTGTTGATACTCTTTACTAAACTCAAATATTGTACTTCATTATCTCGCTTCCTTTTAACGCGAACTCATAAAATGTTGCATGTCTTGCTTATTCCAAAACCCCAAATTTCCGGAAGTTTTTTAATTTACTTGTTCTGTAATTGACAATTTTGACAACTGATAGGTTACTTAACAGGTTTTCTCCTTAATTCTGTTTTTATTTATTCTCACCCAAAATACAAATTGCTACTTCAAAATCGTTGGATTGGCAACTTTTTAAAAATTTTATTGAAAGTATTAGGTGAGCAACCCTCTATGTTCGATACTTAATTTTTAAACCTCAGAGTCGCAAAGTTGATACTAAGCAATTGAAACAACACCCGCCAGGTTTTGCAGTGATTATAATTAATTGTCAGGCGACAAGTCACCAAAATTGCAGGAAATTTACGTCTTAAGGAGTTATAAAGTCAGTCGGATTGATCTCGGGTTAAATATTCTTACTAGAAGGCAACAAATGAGTATATAAAATTATTTTTATGGACTCTTAGACGATTAAGTGTCGACTTGGTCTCTTTCTGGCATTTCATCTATGTAACATTTAAACAGTAGTTTAATAGAAATTGTCCAAAACTCGAGTGCATACTAACACTAAATTTCTAAAAAGCTAAAATGTTGAAAAATTTTTGTATCAGTTACGTGATAAACTTAACTTATATTTTGAAGAGTAAACAATTTTGACTTTAGACCTAAATACATAAATACATTTAGGTCTGAAGTCGAACTTAGATACTGTAAAAAGGGACAAAATAAAGCGCTATAACTTGCGATCAATTGTTTTCTCGGTATTACCTTAAATACTCGAGGAACGGTTTCCTTTCTTTTCTAATTTACGTTTACATCAGAAACTGATGTGGCAACATGAATAATGATTTGGAATTCACGATCCTTTCCTCTCTCTCTCTCTGAATGCTACATGAGGACCCGTGATTTTTCGGACCGTCCTAAATAAAAGTAAACTTACATATTGCTAGAAACAAACCGGACACACCAGCCGAACTAAGCCGGTTCTGTATTTCCAGATTGGACTAAAGAAGCCCCAACTACAATCCCAGGTAAAGATCCAACTCCTAGCCCAGTCAGCAACACAACTCAGTCTGACACATCCAACACAAATCAGACTGACACGTCCAATTCAGAGTCCAGTTCAGATGATGCTGAATCCCAAAGTACTGAGAAGACAAGTGAAAGCAGCGACCATCACCAGGGTACTGAACATAACAGTGACAGTCAGACAACTGTCCCTGAAAATCAGCCACAGACACAGCCTGTAACAGAGCCAGCCAAAATTACAACAAAACCGGTTGAAGTTTTGACCACCAAGCCTACTAAAACCGAAGAGCCGCATGTATCTGAGCAAAGCAAAGTTCACACTGAGCCTCCCCATAAAGTCACCAGTATACCCCACCAAGTCACTAATAAGCCCGTAGAGACTCACCATGATCGCGTAAACAACAGTTCTAGCGAAACTTGGACGTTTTTCAATGTCACAGAGGGACCAAGCGGTTATTTGCATAGTAAGTTTATCATGTGCTGAAAGTAGAAAGTTTTAGAACATTCTAGAAAGTTCTAGAAAGAGAGATAATATATCTTAACAGGTCCTACTGTGGAGGGCGGTATTTTGGGAAGGTGTCGCAAATTTTTAAAAATTTAAAATAATTTGAGAAAGGTGTTTTTGAGAACGGGTCACAAAACTTTCGTGTCATGTGACAGCGAATGACCAATGATAAGTTGGGTATGGCCAATCAAAATGGAGCACGTGATATAACCGATTTGTGACCCCTCCCAAAAGACACCTTCCCACGAACACCGTTCTCTTTAAGTCTATAGTTGCTGATCTTGTGGAACATTAGCACACCTTCCAACGGTCGCTGATCTAGTATTTTGATCTTCTTATGTAGTGCTAGTAGTTTAGTTGCAGGCGACAAGCAGTGTCCTGCTGAGCTAGATTTTGTCAATGTCAGAAATCGAGCTGCGAACTCGGCGAATCTACTTTTGTAATGGTAATCAGATGGATACCGATGGATACCGATCAGGAATGTATATGTACATGGGTATCATTTAATTAACATTTACATTCCTGCTGCTTATCCAATTCAACTCGTGACGCTCATCTCAACATTTATCTTGAGTCTTTGAGTCGTCACTAATAGATATAATACAGCTTAACCCGTGACAATGAACATTCAATATATATTTAGCTACAGGTTACCAATGCTCTGTACTGCAGTACTGTGCAAGGTTGATGAGAGTATTATGCTGTATATTAAAGTAGGTTTATAAGTTTATCGAAGTGGTTATTAGAATGCTAGGAAGCGGTAGACGGGTTGTTAGGCAACATTCCATTTAGGCTTAAAATCCGTATATTTTACAACGGGCGTTTTGCTTGGCCAATGGCCAATGTTACAATATATTGATGAAGTTTGGAGCGCGAAGAACCACTAGTTATTTAAAGTTGATTCGTCAGAATGAAATTCGTGGTAGCCGAATTAACACGCTTAGTACTTGATTTAAGCAGCAAGACACAGTTTATTACGTTATGTCAAGTAAAATGGCTGAGCTTGCCGTCAGTTACTTTATGTCATGCGTTACAGAAAGGTACATTAATATGGGAAAAAACCAATAAATAGATTTCACCCTCATATTGCATATGGTTTTAGTGTAATATCATTTCAGTGCAATTATATTAAAATACTGAAATGTACTAATTTGGTAACTTTATTACCAGCCAGCTTTAACTCCAAGAAGCACTTTTTATTCAGCATTACTTTCTAGCCCCTGAGCACCAATAATCATACGCATGATACACTCCTCTAATAATATAATGATGTAATAAGTTTCTGATAATATGATAAGATTTGTATTGTACTAAGTAAAGCCTAATCTCATGCGAAAATCCTAGTCCCATAGCATAATTTGAGTCGAACTTAATAAGTTCAGCCCTGAATTGAAAATAGTCAAGAGTCAAGACTTGTTACTTGCTAATGTAATAAGTTATAATATGACAAGTAATAATATAATATAATGGTAAGTAATAATACAACTTATTACTTGCTAAGTTGATCACTCTGAGCAGCTCGGTCGACAATCATTCAGATCATTAATACATAGCGCTGAGGCATAATTATACCTCTATGCTGTAGTCTGCTTTAAGCTAAAACTAATACGTAAAAGCTATGTACTGCTGCCAATTTGATTAAGCTGAATAAAATGATATTATAACTTAATGATATAACACTTTTTTCATTATGCTCTTTGCATAATAAAATCCCTGGCCATATAATTATGAACGTAGCGGAAAAGTCTTTGTTTACTTTACGCTTATGTTTATGTATTAACCAATAATTACGTATGATGTTTGAACATTCAATATGCACTCAGCAAGGCCGGTCATG
This sequence comes from Mnemiopsis leidyi, assembly GCA_000226015.1. Taxonomy (NCBI): domain Eukaryota; kingdom Metazoa; phylum Ctenophora; class Tentaculata; order Lobata; family Bolinopsidae; genus Mnemiopsis; species Mnemiopsis leidyi. The sequence continues at coordinate 21,546 of JH153212.1, forward strand.
TACAAACCCCAACTAAAAATGGCACTTGATTAAACTAAACTTACTAAAATGGCTCAATAAACTTAAAAAGTGTGCACTTGATGAAACTAAACTAACTATAATGACTCAATAAATTTGAAAAAGCAGGCACTTGTTTAAACTAAACTAACTAAAATAAGCTCTATAAATTTAAAAAAGGCGGGTGACAACTTCTACCCCTTCAGAAGAGGACAGTATGGATGTTTAAACTAAACTAACTAAAATAAGCTCTATAAATTTAAAAAAGGCGGGTGACAACTTCTACCCCTTCAGAAGAGGACAGTATGGATGTTTAAACTAAACTAACTAAAATAAGCTCTATAATTTTAAAAAAGGCGGGTGACAACTTCTACCCCTTCAGAAGAGGACAGTATGGATGTTTATGCGGACAAAATTCTGGGTGCTAAGACACGGCCGCACAAGGGTACGTCTCTTGGGTACATCCCTGTACTTTCAGCCACTCATCTGCTGGATAGAAATACTTGACATTTTTCAGATTTTCGGCTGAAGCAAAAATAAAAGCCCTTAAAGAATCAGTGTGGGGCCTTCAAGAGTATTTGTGATTCCTATCGCCCATGTTCAGATGATTCTAAAGCACTTTTGGATTATAAATCATAAAGGCACCCACCATAAAACACTTTTTTATTCAGTATTCATGTATTCTTCATACAATAAAACATTCCTGTATGCATGTGTGTAAACAGCACTTAGCACTTACACACGAGAGTAAATTCTACCCTGCTTCTGTGTGTGAACTCTTGTTACCATGTCAGGGAAAGTTAGCCAGCTCTTTTCTGCTAACACACACGAAATCTCACGTGTAATACACACGAAATATCACGTGTAATACACACGAAATATCACGTGTAATACACTCGAAATATCACGTGTAATACGCACGAAATATCACGTGTAATACACACGAAATATCACGTGTTATGCTTGTCTGCTCTTCTTATCTCTTGATTTAACGTTTCAAAACACATGTTCGAGACAAAACGTATATTGTCTGATAGTTGAGGTTAAGAGATGAGATCAAGATCTATCTATATTGTCGCGTTATAATTGTGTCTTAGAGTTTTTGGATATACTTCTAAGATGTACTTAAATTTTGTTGTAAATCTTGTCGGTGTCACCTGGCTCTGAGTCACGTGACTTTATATCACGTGGGGTGGTGCTCACAAAAGTTGAGATACATTGGGGGTCTCTTAACAAAGGATTATGTCAAAGAGAACGCACGAGAATGTGCATCGAGCTATTGTCGACCTTGGACAAAAAAGCTCTATATGGTATCATGATACTGCGCTGTAGTACATGGAGGTCACGTGACATCTTACTACTTGTTTGATATCGAACTTGCTGACTGACCAGGTCAAGTACTGATTTTTTTCTCCTGGATCAGCAAAATTATATTATATTATTTCTATAAATTATACCATCTTGAAAAGTATAGCAGTGTAACTGTATATTACTTTGCTAGTAGGTAGTCAGTAGTGAATAATAGCACCGTGGTTAAAACTTAAATGTAAACACAGGTTGGTTTTAGAATTTGGATACCTCCTTGCATGGAAATGAAAATTGCTCATATTTAATAACTTTAATTTTGGTCAATAGTTTTTCAGACTTTGTTCGCTGTGTCTATCAGATGAGAAAATTACATTTTTTGAAATGATGTCATGGTTTATTTTGGCCTGATGCGCAAATATGCGCAAATATGCGCATAAGTATGCTAAAATTTAAAATCGCCAGATTTGCTCAAACCATCCTGAAAATTGGTATCATCTCTTAAGTCTTAGTTATCAAGAATCCTAGAAAGAATCATCATGATATGATATAATTCAGGACCAAAGTTGTGACCGTTTTTGAAATTAGTAGTACTAGTAGGTACTCAGTTTACATTTTGTGGTTTTCTAACCTGTCCAGTAAAACAGGTTACACACTACACTTTTACTACTAACGTAGATGTAGGATGTGAACAATACATCCTACATCCAAGGGGTGTGCACCGCCGCCACCGCCGAGTTTTTGGTCCACGCCGCTGCACCGAACAATTTATCGGCAGCGCAAACGGCGTGAAAGATTTTAGATTTAAAATTTGAATTTTCAAAAAATGACTCAAAAAAGTTTATGAAAAATTCCTGTCATACGATCAACGATGAATTGGATTGAAATTTGAAACTGTCTAAACCTTATTAATACTAATTTAATACTCAATCCGTTTTGTCGATTCAGAACTGAAACTGCCGATTCTCTACAGGTCACGCCGCCGCCGCTAATTTTGGTGAACACGGCGGCGAAAACCACTGCTACATCCTACATCCACATAAACTTGTCTCCTTCTGATCTTTCTGCTTCCAGTATAACGTCATTATAACCAACTCCTTGTCCAGCTTATATTTGTGTTATCATGTTTATCTAGGTCTACACTCTACATTCTTCCTCTTATTATTTTGTCTTGAATTTGATTAAAATCACGTTCTTGTTAACGATTTCTTCCTCTTTTCTCCCTCCGCACACTTATACGCTACACACAGCTGAATAGCTGCTCTAACCACATATTTCATCTCCCACTCACTACATTTCACCTCCTACTCACTACTTTTACTGTACTTTCTAGTCACTACTTTCTCCAATTTCCAGGAGCCTACGAGATGGTGCTCTGTCAGGAGTCTAAAACAGCGATAGTGTGCTCCGGTGATGACACTCTCACTATCGAGGAAGCTTCCTTCAGCAGGATGAACTATCATGGGTAAGTCTCGTTTTGTTGCGGGTGTTTTTGGGAAGCTTCCTTCAGCAGGATGAACTATCATGGGTAAGTCTCGTTTTGTCGCGGGTGTTTTTGGGAAGCTTCCTTCAGCAGGATGAACTATCATGGGTAAGTCTCGTTTTGTTCGCGGGTGTTTTTGGGAAGCTTCCTTCAGCAGGATGAACTATCATGGGTAAGTCTCGTTTTGTCACGGGTGTTTTTGGGAAGATTTAATTTTGATCTTTTAAACAGCGGTAAAACGCAAACATCAAATAAATTAACCATTTTTTCATCATCAGCATCTTGAATCAAAGTCACATAATTTCAAATTCCCTGTTCAATAGTAGTGTTGAAAGTAGTAAAACTTAAACTCACTGTTTTTGGGAAGATTTTGGTCTTGGTAATTTGTGAAGATTTTGAAAAATGATGAAGTAGGGTGAATTCGTTAGCTGCAGAGATGTGAATGTTTTCCACAGACAAAAAGAATATAAATTTAATCAAACCATGCACTACGTAATAGATATATTTTATACACTGTACTCTTGTTTTTATAGAAAACTGACAAAGTTTCCACGAAACTAACATTTAACCACATACCTAATTACTAATACTCTATTGACCTACAAATTTCGAAATTTTGATCACTTTCCTCGCGTTGATTTTCTTTAGAAGCTCTCTTTTATTATACTCCTTTAATTTGAGTAGGTTTCATGCGGTCACATCCTTTCTTCTTCAAAAACAGGAGGCCTAATTTAACTACATTATCTGACCTTACTCCCAAGGGAATACGCATCTCAAGCCGTATATGAGCGTATGAAGTGTAAATGTCAGCTAGCTGGATACTCTGGTTACTTTCCCTGGCTATTTTCCCTGGTTACTCTCCCCGGTTACTCTCCCTGGTTACTTTTCCTGGTTACTCTCCCTGGTTACTTTCCCTGGTTACTTTCTCTAGTTACTTTCCCTGGTTACTCTCCCTGGTTACTCTCCCTGGTTACTTTCCCTGGTTGCTTTCTCTGGTTACTTTCCCTGGCTATTTCCCTGGTTACTTTTCCTGGCTATTTTCCCTGGTTACTTTCCCTGGTTTCTTTCCCTGGTTTCTTACCCTGGTACTTTCCCTGGTTACTTTCCCTGGTTACTTTCCCTGGTTTCTTTCCCTGGTTACTCTCCCTGGGTTTCTTTCCCTGGTTACTCTCCCTGGTTACTCTCCCTGGTTACTTTCCCTGGTTACTTTCCCTGGTTACTTTCCCTGGCTATTTTTTCCTGGTTACTCTCCCTGGTTAACTTAGCTCAGTCCTGGTTACTTTCAGGTGCACTGGTTACTTCCGGTTTTCTGTCAAGCTATAGTAGTTACATGTAAGACCCATAACTGCATGATTTTCCTATATAAAATGTCAAGCTGTGTTGGCATGTTATCGATTTACTGATACTGTAATTTGTAATCACACCATACAAAGCTGCTGATTATAATTGTATTTACAATCTGCAATTAATTCATCATTCATGAGTGGTCGTATGAATATTGTAATTTTGAGATCACATTTGTGATACTTTAATACTCGTATAATGCTGGCCGTCATTGTCCCCCAAAACATCGGGGCCTGATGATCTTGGGCAGGACGATGGGAATCTGTTATCATGGACAAGAGGTACTGTAAAGCTGTAATTAGGGAAACGGCAAAGAAATATGAATCGAAGTATTGTACCAAATGAAACGCTCATGTTTCAGTGACTATTTGTAAGCTTTCGAACATACACTGTGTTCAGGGTCACACTGAAAATATAATTATGTCTATCACAAAAAGGAGCAAACTATAAAAGTCTAGAGTGCACACAAAATTGTAACGATTCAATTAAATTATCAACACACTGCAACACAATAATCACTCGGTACTAACTACGATCAATGTAAAACACTGTACAAAACTAAACTTACACTAGAACACTGTACTGTAATAAATGATTGAATAACTATAATGGATCCCTCAAATAAATGTGCTCGAATAAAATTAACGCACGTGAAAACAATTCATTTCATCCAAGCGTCATCTTACGGCGCGTTCGTACCTATCAAGTATAATCGATCCATGTTGACTATCATTTTAATAACACAAATGTATACCGTATTTGAATAGTTGAATGTTAATTCCATGGCGAACCAACGTGATTTTTAAAATCAATCCACCGCATACCAGCTGGTATGCGAAACACTGGTATCAGTTAATCAACTTTTTTTAAAATACTCAACCTGCCAAAACCCGGGATGATCAGTAAATCTTATTGTCACTACTGAGGATATGTCTTAAAAAGTCAAAAACTGAGGATATATCTTTAAAAGTCAAAAACTGAGGATATATCTTTAAAAGTCAAAAACTGAGGATATGTCTTTAAAAGTCAAAAATCGATGAGAGGATGGCTTATTAACGATGAATGTGTGCAGTGAATTATAGTCAATCAATACATTTTTGCTTTATTGATTCACTTAAACCATGCAAATCATACGTATTTAGTGAGTGTAACGAATTAGTTAACTAACTAAAACCCCAGATCATTTTGCGAGAGCTCGTCCACAATCCCCGACAACAACGAGTGTGCTTACGACAACAACTTGGTGAAGGCTAAGGTTTCCGAAACTTGCAACGACAAGTCCAAGTGCTTTATACAGTAAGTAATGTAAAAGTTAATATTCAGTTTAGTACTCCGTATACAGTACTCAGTATACAGTACACAGTACACAGTACACAGTACACAGTATACAGTTCTCAGTATACAGTATACAGTATACAGTACACAGTATACAGTACACAGTACACAGTACACAGTACACAGTACACAGTACACAGTGCAGTACTACAGCAGAAACAAATCTAAGTTTTTCCATGCTTCATTGGAAATCTGTAAAACAGGCAATGACTGACTACTAAGAGCGCTTCTAACATTTTATATCAAGCATTGGGACACCATAGTGTCCATTAGGGAATCACGTGGTCAAATAAGAAAGATAGCCGTTACATATTGACAATACCTGATATACACTTAGCTATACATGCCTTTAAATACTATGCTTGTATGCTGCCATAGGTATCATTGTAGATTATTCAAGTCTGGCCTTGACAATGTCGCATGGCAATATAGATGCTTTGTAAAGGAAGCGAATTTGTACCTCAATATTTAAAAGTCACTCTTATCTCAAACAGGGTGCTAGTATAGGTCCTAGAGATAATTATGCCTGTTATTAAATTATCACGTTTGTTATTATACACTGTACTGCTGATCATGACGCACCGTATTCTAAACACAAAAACCTACAGTTTGTATACTTACAAAGTGTTACGTTTTATCCATCGCACAACAATATAATATGAGTATCAATACGTTTTATCCATCGCACAACAATATAATATGAGTATCAATACGTTTTATCCATCACACAACAATATAATATGAGTATCAATACGTTTTATCCATCGCACAACAATATAATATGAGTATCAATACGTTTTATCCATCGCACAACAATATAATATGAGTATCTACACGTCCTTTAGACCAGATGTGTGTATCATGTGCTCTAATGACCTGTACAACAGCACGAAGCATATGATCCGGAAAATGAGATAATTGTTAAGCAATAAACATGCAGCTTGGCAAGTCTCTGTTTCTATCTACATACCACCACCATCTTTTTGCACGTGCCAACGTACTAGATAATAAAGGCGCCGTAATTATGTATCGTTTTATTTAAAATAAGCTGTACATCAGTGAGTGCACGCTGCCAAAAATTCAAGTTCAAAATTCCGGCCACCTGCTGAGGTCCCGAACCGAAAGCAATGATCTAAGGACCTAGCTAGTAAGCTATTTGGTTGCTATGCTGGACAATGATCTGGCAGAGCTATACTTGGTCGCTAGGAGATTTGAAATGATGTATTAACCGTTTACTCGTCACGTATTGGCTATCAGTGTAAGGTTATAGCTTATATGTAGTGAGCAGAGCTTCCAGTAGATGTGGCTATCCTTAGTACTTTAGTGTTAACAGTCCGGGTGCCTGAATTTCACAATATATTCAGGCTGAGAGTTTCTAAATTTAACAGACTAACAATGTTTTAACAGACTGAGAACGTCTGAATTTTACAAAATATTAAGATTAAGAGTGTCTGAATGTTACAAAATAGTAAGATTGAGAGTGTCTGAATTTTACAGAATAGTAAGATTTAGAGTGTCTGAAAATTGCGGAGTAAAAGGGAGCTGCTTCGCTTAAACGCACTGACTGAAAACGTGACTGTGATTAAGGAATTTACTAGTTTGGTAAATCATTTCGCAAGATGCTTCAGAAGTTTTAATACCTATGCAAGATTGTCGACGTTAAAATATCAAAGTTCTGCAGTTAGCCAATTAAAGCAGCTTGGCCTTCAAATGTAATGCATGTGGTTTGTAATAGTTGGGTACAATCTTACAGAGTATTCAGATACAGAGTATACAGTACAGTTTAACCTTGATTTACCGTGCCTCTATTCACCGTGTCCCTAAATTTACCGGGCCTTATTCCTTTCCCCCGAGAGGCCCGGTAAATAGAGGTTTTACTGTATTCAGTTACAGAGTATTCAGTATAAGAAAACCTTTTAGCAGCTATGTTCCATAAAATAGAGCCCTTTCAGCGATAATTGTTCGTTGCCGCTTTAGTCAGGTTATGTAATGTATGATTGACCAGTATATTATCATATTCACTAATTGTGTAATTCTACAGAGCGACGAAGACGTTTTTTGGTCAAGATCCGTGTCCGGGTTCTGATAAAACACTGAACATTTACTACCGGTGTAACGGTGAGTGCTCTTCACGTTTTTCTCGGTTTGTTGTGTCAAATTTAAACATCAAGATTTGTAATTTAACTGAAGTTTAGTTGTACTTCTCAGCTTTGCGGTTGTAGCAATAGGACAGGGTAATGATAATTTTTTCACACGGCTCAGTTAATTTGTCATCGACTGAGAAGTTTAAATTCTGAGATTTTTAGTTTGTTGAAAATTTTATATTAAACCTTAAGACGAAAATCACATGAAAGCAAGCCATTTATTTGAAACTTTGAAATCTTCTTTCATAGTTCGAACATTACCAGAGTTTCACGTGTTGTACGATGTCAACTTCAAATTCAATCAACGGAGCCAATCACGAATCATTTCATTACAGCGTGAATTCAAAGAGCAATGTGAATTTTAAAGAGCAATCATGCAGTTGTCTTTACACGTGTTAAATGTCAAACTTGATCTTTTATCCTATAAAATCGATATTTCCCTGCCGTCACTCGAATAAATTTAGGAGCTCTGCTTAAGTTCAATTTCACAAAACCGTCAAATCAATCATACCAGAGTTAATTGAAATTACACGTGTTTAAATACTGAAACTAATAGAGAATGCTTTCAAGTGACAAGTTCCCCTTTTGTAGATGACGTCCTTGAGTATTCTAAACGACTAGGAATTTCTATATGTCTGTACTTAGTTTTAATTCACTTTTCTGAGTATAACATCGTGGAAGAAGGAATATCGTAAGTCGTGTCTAAAGGTTAAGATATAACTTAATCCGCTAATCGTTATATCGTAAAATATACTGTAACAAGACAAGACATTTCTGATTTCACGCTGCCTACAAAATTATGAAAAGTATCGCACTGTGACACTCAATTGTCCAGGTTCAGATAGCGGTACGCGAGCTCTGGTTGGCTTTATCGTTGCCCTTGTCCTCATTATCGTATTTTCCCTGTTGGGATGGGTGGTGTACGCGTACAGGAACCCCACCACGCCCAGCGGACTCTGGCTCATCAAGGTAAGTGTGTAAAATGTTACTGACTCAAAGTTATATGATCAAAAGCTTTTGTCCGCCGACATCAGAATTAATTGACGCAAGTGCAGGAATACGCCAAGTTTACTTTTCGTCGTTTTTTGTTAGTATCCACTGTGCTTGCGCGCGCGTTCGTTCCTACTGCTCGAATGCCCGTCGCGCGCATGATCGATAGCATGTACAGCCGTTTTCTGACCTGTGTGCTGACGGGAATAAATTTAGAAACTGATCGAGTTTGGAAATCGATACAGCGTAAGTCTATCTGCTATTGATCGATCGAGTTTGTAGTTTACTTTTCCTAACAACATTTGATTTCAGTATGGGCGTTTCTGGAAGTCTAGAGCGTACAAGGAAGACACAACTGAGTCAGGAATCTAGGGAGGGCCCTATTTGGTCTTTATCCTTGGTCCTCATCCAAACGCCTTCTCAAGCTTTAAAGGCAGACAATTCATTTGCTCAACTTGATATTTTTGTCAGTGCTGTGTGACCATTGCACTATGCGCTCGTTCAAGTTGCACAAGCGTACTCAAAGTCGATGATTTAGTCCAGGCATTGCGTTATTCATGCCTCATGGTTAAACTTAATAGAAATCACCTTCCGTAGAAGCCATGTATCAGGATAATATTGTATAGCCGGCGGACGATCCGATTTGTCGTGGACCATGGTAATACACGACTCCCTATGCCCAAGGCTTTACGAGATCGATCTTTTTGTTATATGTTAGACGGATACTATCTCGTAGAAACTCGATCGGATCCGCCAAATAGTCCGTCGGAAAAAGTCAACTTATGTCCACCAACAATATATTTGTCGTTACTCTTGATATGTCACTTAAAATCCGCCTACCGGTGAACTTTGTCCCATTTCATCCTATAAATAACCATAACATTGTTGAAATTTATAACCCTAAGATGTTATGGTTAAGGTTATGGTTATTTACTCTTAACCTTACCATAACTCTAAGACTAACCTGTTACCATCACCCTTAAACCATGACAACGGTGTTCGCAAAATTTTTTGTTGGACTTAATCCACTGCAGGAAAAATGCGGGACTGAATTTACTTTTTAGCAAATTTTGGTGGACTGTTAGCTAGTCCACCTCGACGTACTTCTTGGTGGAAAATTGGTTATATTTATAGTCACGTGTCTTCGCTTATGCTGATAAAATTTAACTTTTGACACAGAATTTTGGAGCCAGTTTTCTTTGGTATGTCATTAGCAGAACGGAGTCGTTTAGTAAAAATCAGAAACACCATTTAGGGCGTAAAGCGCATTTAAACATGAGCTTCTCCGTTTTTATATCACAAATATTACGGTTGATGTTGGCTTGGTGTCATTAGTTAACTTTGTTGCTAGTCGGAGCATGCTTGATGGTTAATATGTTTGCATTCAGACTGAGACAGAATTTTTGTTCAGATTATAGCTTTTCAGATATCAGTGTAAAGTAAATAATAATTATTAAATATTTCGTTGTTATTTTTATTTTTGTTACTGTGTGTATCAGTGTGATGGAGCAGGTTGTACTAATTGTAAAGTATTGGAAGTAATTTTTGGAGCCGTTTACCCCTTGTAAGCGATTTTCTTGCCTCGTGACTCTCAAATTTACGTATTATATAGTATATGTCCAATTTTGCATGCTGATTTTCTTGAAAGTATAGAGCACATGGTCTGCTGTTTTCGACTATTTGCATTATAACAAGAAAATCGTGATAATACGGGGTACGGTAATCTGTTTTCATCTTAATTAATCAACTTAGCTGGAGATAGTGTAAATAACATGGTAATGTTCAGATTATATGTAAGAAAATTTCTCATTTGTTATGTTCATTTGTTCAGAAAGAAAAAGAAGTGCGGTGTATTCCTGAGCTAAATTGTCAGAAATCAGAATGTTTAAAATCGATCATAGGACCATCGAATACGTGCTCGGTGTATTTTTATTTGAAACGTGTGCAGATAGCTTAGCTAAAGTTTGTAAGTGAAGTCTTGCAGTAAAACTATGAGCTGGTCTTGCGAGTTTAAGAAACTTTTCCGCAGATTTTAGCTGTTTTCGAGAAATTGTTGATAAACGGTTTATTTTGAAATCTTAGTCTGCAATTCAAGAATCTCTCAGATTTCTTCAGCTTTTCTGCTCTAACAAAAAGACGAATGTGGCGATTCGGTTTTTCTCAAGTTAAATGTCAATGTATTGCGTGTTCTTTTTCAATGTTGTAGACCAAATTGTAGATTTGTATTTTTAAGGATCATCAAAGTTTTTGTTTTACTTGCCCCAATGAACACAGTTATTCCATAATTTTAGCATTAAGCCGAAATAAATAGTAAACTGAAACCTAATCGTAAATTTCTACAAAATTCTGTACAGATTTAACAGATTTAAAAGCCTAACTCTAGGCTACCACTCTACCACTATTTCAATCATCTTAGAAATGTAAAAATGTAGAAAAGATAAGAAGAAATTTATTGTCTAACTGGGAATGTAAGACGAAACTGAGGTCACGGGGTCAAATTTATTTAGGCCAAAAAATAGCCAACCATGGCGGCCCCTTAGCTTATGTGAACGTTATATACAGAGATGTATTTCATAAAGGTCTCTAACCCTTGTGGTTCGAATATCAGCCGTAATAGACATTTCAGATTTCCTTAAAATGGTTCAAAAGCTCATTTTATCTTGTTTAAAGAGTTGAGGATCAAAATGTTACACTTCATTGACAAAGAAAATATCCCGATCGTATTTGACACCTTGATTTCGTCTGGAAGCTTGTAGCTAAGTTTATCAGTCTTGTCAGTATTCACTGTGTCTCTATCTGATCTTTACATCGGGCCGATAGGAAGTCAAAGAAAAACTTTATCTGTTCTTCACACTGAAACAGCGAGGACTAGTCATAATTCAACTTCAATATGAAAGTTAACTAACGCCTCATTTGTTGAGGCTTGTCTAAGTTAACATGTAAATTACTTCTGATTTTATCGCATTAAATCATTGACAAATTAATGTGGCTTATTGTGGCTGAATTCTAACAAATCGATCGTTCAATGTATGAATTTAACTGAAACACGTGCGCGCGGCCGTATTTGTATGTCACACTGAATGCAAAAACAAAGCTTTTTGTGTGGAAATTTCTACAAGCGCGTTACGCAAACACAAATTTAATAGTGTGACCGAATTTATATATATTGCCCCAAAACTGATTTATTTTCATACTAAGTTCAGAGTGTAATTTGGTTGCGAAAAAGTTTCACATATCGAAAATGTTCTTTTTCACATTATCTTGAGAGTTTATTGAAAACATCTCTAAATAAAAAGGTTGCAGTAAATACAGTCTACATACTCCAGTACTTAACTACTAGCCGGCAGCATCAACTTCACAAATCACAACTCACCGTTTTCTTATTGGTCGAGGTCAGCATCATGTGATCGTAGGAGTCTAGAACTTTCTTGTTGTTGCAATTCGAATATCTGACCGGAATAACAGCATTAACTCCTTTCTAAGTTTGTGATAATAGACGTTTTCCTATTTCTGGCTTTCTGGGTCGAATTTGTTGATGTTCTATTATACTTCATTTATTCAATAGTTGAAATAATTACATAAATTACAATGAAATAGGATAGATAGCTAGAAAAAGCACTTATAGCATCTCAGCATGGCAAGCTTGCACCAGGCAAGCAATTTACTTATTGAGTTGTTTCCAGTCTCCAATACCCCCTCTAAGAAAGCCGATGTTTCGACGTACAGGCTTTTGCACGAAGTAACAAAGTAACAAGACAATTTGAAATACACATGATATTACTAAAGATGAAACATATGATGGTTACCCTTGAAGGATCTGGGAGAAGCAGGAGGAGGCGTTTTCTCTTTGCAGCACAAATACCAAGCAAGATCGGTTTACGAACGTTTGACTCAACTGAACGTTAAAAAACCATTAAATTTGCCGGAGCAAAAGCGGATTTCATAAATTCAGACATTTCATATTCTCGACAACTTAAGAAAATTAAAATCAGGCAACTTTAAAATTATGAAATTAGTCATGATAATTGGAAACAATACCTCATAGTGAACTTTGAAAAGGGTTCTAAACTTCTGTAAGTGAGCAGATGGTATTGTCAGCAGTCTCGCGTTTACAATCTCGAACTGACACCCTTGTATCATTCTGGAATATACACTTGTAAATCACGTGATCCCCATTATATCTATCTATTGCAAATAACATTAGTTGAAATAGATCTTGGATGAAGAAAACTCGAAATATGGTGGCCTGTGAGCCTAATTGAAACTAAGTAAAACTGAGTTAGTAAAACTGAGTAAGTAAAACTAAGTAAGTAAAACTGAGTAAGTAAAACTGAGTAAGTAAAACTGAGTAAGTAAAACTGAGTAAGTAAAACTGAGTAAGTAAAACTGAGTAAGTAAAACTGAGTAAGTAAAACAAAGTAAGTAAAACTAAGTAAGTAAAACTGAGTAAGTAAAACTGAGTAAGTAAAACTGAGTAAGTAAAACTGAGTAAGTAAAACTGAGTAAGTAAAACTATATAATTACGTGATAAGCTGGCTTGCTGGAGAGAGTCTCATATGTTTAGCAGGTCTCAACAGATCAGGAGGAAACACCACGCAAACTGTCTGAAGCAGAGGTTTCAGGGGATATGATCTAGATATGTATCTCCGAGTGTTGGCTGTCGTCACCAGCTTGTCTTTGTACGAGTGGGGGATCTGAGGGGAGGTAAAATTAGTTGGAAGTCTGAATACTCGAGAAGTAGTATAGCACACACTTCTTCAACTCTCGTAGTTGGAGGCAACATATTAGCCACGTCTAAACTAATCATTACATGTTTTTGAGGGTATTTTACCATTCAACAGTTGGTTTAGATTGTATTTTTGAGTGGTTTAAGGGTTCTTGAGATCAGAGATGTAGCAGATGACAGGCCGACGAATGATGTATTGATTGACTGAAAAATAAAATTTTGTCTCATCTAAATTTTGTCTTATTTACTTCTTTCTAAGGTGTGGTGCTTTCCAAGAGAGGTGAGGTCGTTTGTAAGTTCAGCAAGAAGATAGAAATCATTTTGGCTACGTCTAGTAAATTTGCTGTCAATATACTTATTGATGTGGGACTGTGTTACAGGGCGAGTGTGCATGGCCATGGTTTTTAACTGGTGGTTTCAAGTTTCGTCATTTATTCTACTGCTTTGTTGCTCTAAATCCCAGCGTGGGCAGTAATTATAAGTAGTCATTTTCACAGGTTCATATTAAATCATCATAATTACGTATTTTACACGCTGTACACGCTGGAGGACCAAGCTTCGAAGCGGCCAACAGCATTCCGTTTTGTAAGTCGTAACTAGCAGAATGGTGTCGTCAGAGCTAAAGAGATCAATGTACTGTTTTACTACTACAGCTGCGTGATCTTAAACATCCAGCTGTTCTTAGAATCAAGATGAAGACTGATTAACAGATAATCATAAGATGACTCAAGATCGTTCATTTGGCTTGATTGTGTCTAAGAAGACTGCAGGACCGCTACTGGATACAGGCCCAACATCGGCCACATGATCATTTCAGCAGCTCATAGGAGACAACGTGTACAGGAGGCCGGCCACTCGAATGATTGAGGAGGCCGCCCCAAGTACAAGTAAGTACAAGATCATTCCAGTATATTCTTATATTGCGCTCTAACTTCTGTTTTGGCTATTAAAAGACTCTGCAGACACGTCCGAGAGAGTTTACCGATCGTTTCATCATTTCGACAATAAGACAATACAAGCCCTTAGGGCCTTAGTGAGCTGTAAGATTTGATTCAAGGTAAACGAGTTAAACTTATGGCATATTTTGTGGAACATACTATCTACAAAGTGTGGGTGAATCGGTCACCATTTCTTATTTATCCTCTCAACATCGTGTTCTCTAGTTACTGTATTGCCTTATTGTGACTTTGAGCCAAAGATAATTATGAAAATTTTAACGGACAGGTTAAACTTGAAAAGGATTTTTATGATCACTTGCTACAAGAACCTGATCAAAAGCACCCGACTAGGCACGGACACAACGATTTAGACACAGACACAAAGATCTAGACATAGACAAGAACGCAAACATTTAGATGGGAACTCATGAAGACAGACCCAAAGGAACAAGTCCGACAAAAAGAACGACTACAACTCGACCTACCCCCTCAGCCTGCATGTCAAGAGTATTAGAACAACAAAGTCCCTCGGGGAAGTATCTCTTGACATCCGTTACACTGTCACTGTATGTTGGGGAAGCTGAGGATACAGGTAGGTAGTAATAAATAAAAGAAAATGAATAACGCAGTTAAGTACAGGACAGTAAAGTTCGAACTTGCTCAACAACACTTGCTCCAAAATTAAGATGAGTGGCGTTGCTAGGTTAAGGCAGCAAAAGCGGTTAAGAATCAACTACTCAGGCATCTTAATCCTGAGCCTTCCCAAAAAATTTAGAAAAATCGTAAAAAGGACAAACAGTAAAAAGGAAAAACTGTAAAAAGGACAAACCGTAAAAATGACAAACCGTAAAAAGATTCAGGTTGGGAGGCGAAGGAAGCTCTCAGAGAAAACTGGTGAGAAGACTTAGCTTCCTTGAGATCAGGTGGGCCGACCAGCTGGAGCAGCTTGTAGATACAGTTCTCAGCCTGGACACAGAACACGACATGGTCTGTGTCAGGTGTCAGGTGTATGCCCACTATTGTAAACTCTGTAGGTAGGAAAGTGTCAGGTGTATACCGACTATTGTAAACTCTGTAGGTAGGAAAGTGTCAGGTGTATACCGACTATTGTAAACTCTGTAGGTAGGAAAGTGTCAGGTGTATACCGACTATTGTAAACTCTGTAGGTAGGAAAGTGTCAGGTGTATACCGACTATTGTAAACTCTGTAGGTAGGAAAGTGTCAGGTGTATACCGACTATTGTAAACTCTGTATAGAGGAAAGTGTCAGGTGTATACCCACTATTGTGAACTCTGTAGGTAGGAAAGGTGAGGATCTGATGATGGTTGGAAACGAAATGGTAGATAGTAATCAACAAATTCGGTTGTTCCGTTGTTTTGTCGTAACATTGGAAGAGCAATAAACTTAGCCGATAAAAGAAGAAACCTCGCCGAAAGAGTTGAAAATAAAGCTAACAATACTTTTACCAACCCTCCTGCTCAAGACGTTTAAGTATTTTCCCAAAGTGGTTAACAAGAGAAGTAACAAGAACAGACGCTAGTAGACGAGGTGGAGCCAACATGGTCTTCAGGATACCCTCAGATTGGTAAACCAGTCTGTCTGGCAAGTCAGACAGGTGGTGCCGACCTGTGGGGAGAAGGATATTAGGGTTTTATAGATATTAGGGTATTATAGATTTAGTAGGGTAGTAGGGTTTGGGTTAAATAGGTTTATTCGGAAAGTTTATTTCTACTGGTACTGGAACAGTTATTGTAGCTCCAAGTTATGTATGTAGAAGTATAGAAATATGTTAAGATGATTGATGGAAAAGTGAGAACAACATTAATTATAATGGGATTGATGCAATGCAAATAAAACCATATCACTAGTCGATAAACCGAGGTTGAACACACTAGTGACGATCTAATTCCCACCTTCCTTGCTGATGATACTGTTGACATGAGTCCTAGGAGGGGGCAGGTGCAGCTGCTTGGGTCTCATTATCTCGTCACTGTACAGCTCCTTCTCGAAGAAGAGCAAGCTGGCGAGCTTGTACGCGTGTTCCGGGGTCTCGGACATGAGCCTGGTGTAGTGGTCACGTGACCCAACACCGCGCCCACGTGCAGGAGTGTCGTCACGTGACCGGGTGTTGCATGTGGAGTCCAGGGAAAGGAGCTGCTTGACGATCTGGAAGGCGTTGATTCCCCGGACCAGTAGAGCGATGATTGGAACTGAGGATGTGGGGATGGATTAACGAACAAAGTTTATTTTCGTTCAGTTGTATGAGTGGTTTTGCTCGAGGCAGTAGTATTTCTGTAAGTAATAATCATGCCTTGTGACTCTTGGAGAGATATCACACCTCTTAACGTTACGACACGTAACAATTGTATTTTACTTGTAATTCTCGTAATCCTTAGATCATTGTTTAAACCTCATAAAGTTGTAATCATTGTAACTCTCGTAATTATGCACTAATCAGGTAGTAATGAAGAAAGGTATTTTAGGGAGGAGTCACAAAAATGAACTAATCAGAAACACGTATACAAGTTGTTTTCCAGCTTCTCATTGGTCAATATTTGCAGCCCCTCTCCAAATACCTCTCCCTCTCATCCCCTAACTCCGACCTGTTTGGAGGTACTGTATATCGCTCTTCCAGTGCGGATCTCCTACTTCAAACTGCGTCACTTCCCGCGCTTGGAAAGAGTTGAGTTTCCCGATAAGCTTCACTCCTAGAAGTTCGAGCTGCCCTGTCTCGTTGTCTGGTACTGGCTGTCCCAGCGTATCTGTTGTTATGGTGGTGTTAGAATGAGAAGCTAAGTGCAACCAATCAATGTCGAGGAAAGCTGTCACATGTCTAAACGAGTGTGGGACGCCTCCTACAAATACCGATATCGTTAACGTTGTGACTAATATATGAATATAATACAGAATATAAAACCGATCAAACACACAGCTGGTCACATACAAAGTACGGAATGGTGATATGTCCCTGCACGTTGAAACTTGTCCTCACTCATTCAATAATTTTCTATTATTTACTAATGTCTATTTACTAATGTCTATTGTCTATTTACTAATGTCTATAAACTATCGTCTATTTACACATTTTTGTCGACAAGTGTTTCATAAGTATACGACTTTTCTATGACGAGGGATTGTGGGTCCGGCGTAATCCTTCAAGCGCCTTTTGACTTTATCATAAAATAATTCTCTCCTTAATCAGTATAGTCAGGAATTAAGATTTAGCCACCATCTGGCTATCTATCTCATTGTAAATCTGACTAGAAAATATCATTACATCCGTTAGACGGTTTAAGACAATTTTAAAGATATATTCTCTACCAGATTTTTGCTTGACACATAAGATAAGAGGTGTCACCGTGCCACAAAACGGTGAATTAGCTATTTAGCGGTACTGTTTTAGTCACTCCTTTTTTCGTCTTATTAAACATTCCCTTATCCCAGTCTTTTCTATTTCCAATACTTTATCACTTCGTGTATATCAGTTATCTGACCCTCACATCCGGTCCTTAATTTTGTAATTACTGCCGAGAAAGTCTATATAATCGGTACAGGTCGGAGCTCTCAGACTTAGATAGAAGAAAACATAGTTGGATATTTATACTGCTAAGGTCCCACGTGAACAATTACCTAACTTTTGATGTCTTACAAGCTTATGAGAATGTCTGGACGTTGAGACAGAGAGCCAGCTATTTTTATAAATTTACTTTCTTTAACGTTACCAGAGTCCTATAGGACCTATAGGATCTCCCAATTCGTGTTCTTTATACTTTCGTAACAAGTGAAACTCCAACTACTTTCATAAGTAGTGCTCCCTGCTCCGTGCTCCCTTCCCCCTGCTTTCTGCTCCCTGCTCC
>JH153212.1:60569-91051 GCA_000226015.1 Mnemiopsis leidyi
TAAATACTTAATATCAATGTATTCCAACCAAGGAGCCATCTTGTGTAGGCCTGGCTTGCCAGGCAAATCTACGTTTTGGTTTTCCGTCATTTGGTACAGTGTTTGGCCTAACTTTTCGAGCAGTCTATTTCTTTTCTCCTGGTCTCGTTGTATTTTTATCTATACCATTCATTCATGTATAATTCACTGTACTATTTGAAAAGTTTTCAATAAAAAAAACTGTACAGGAGGAAGCCACTGGGACATCGACACTCTCACCTGTCTATTGTGTCCGGAGAATACTTACAGTAAAGAAAACTCGACACACTGCACTCCGTGTCCCGAAAATAGCTCTTCTCTACCAGGAGCAGAGCAGTGTAACTGTGACAGAAACTTCTACAAACCCGGAAGCGGAGAAGAATGTTGGAAATGTCCCCCGGACACCACCTCGACCCTTGTCAGACGTTGCCTGACCTGCTGCCGCGAAGCGGCAGCCCCCGCGCGCGAAAATGGGCCGCAACGCAAGGCAACTCGACCCCCGGATCCACGTTCTGCAGCTGTACTCCGGGACTGTTCTTCTCTCTGGGGTACTGTCAGACATGTCCTAGTGACACCTACAGTCCGGGCAATGTCACCGAGTGTGAGACGTGTCCGGAAGGATCTTCTTCCCATCCGGGAGCCGGTGTGTGCGAGTGTAGTGGTGGTCTCTTCATCAACAGTTCCGGGCTCTGTGAACCTTGTAGCGGGGACACTTACAGTTACAAGGGAAGTAGCTCCTGTACACCCTGTCCGGGGAACTACACTTCCAGGCTCTACCAGTCTTACTGTGAGTGTCCGGCAGGAATGTACTGGAACTACCCTCTAAGGAACTGCGTAGAGTGTCCACCAGATCACTACAACCACCAGACTAACCAGACACGATGCAAGGAGTGTCCCGAACACGCGCACTCTCAGTCCGGTTCTGAAGGTTGTAGCTGTAACGCAGGTTACAAACTTCTCAACCTCTCCCAATGTGAGATGTGTCCTGAAAACCACTTCAGTCGGGCAGGTTCCCTGTCTTGTCAGCCTTGTCCCAACTTCAAAGTTGCAGCTCCAGGTTCAGACCGCTGCTACCGCTGTACCCTCGGTCAGTACTGGGAGAATGACACGTGTATTCAGTGTCCGGAACATCTGTATGGGGATGGAGTGCAGTGTTTGGAGTGTCCTGGAGAGTTCCAAGTAGACCAGGGGTTGTGTTTTAAAGTAGCAGACAGAAACAGTCTAGCTAACCTGGTACAGCCCTTGGAAACTGCTATTATCGCTCTGGGGTCCTTACTGCTATTTGTATATTTTGCTGTTGTGGGGATGATAGTTTGGAACGTACATTCGAGTAGATTTGGGAAGAAAACAGGAAACGGAGTGAACGTAGACCAAAGTGAGCTACAAAGATTACAGCCTGCTGCGGATGAAGACGTTCCTGGTCTCAACATGGAAACTGATTTGGAGGAAAACGATACAGAAAGGTTTGGTAGGTTGTATGATGATCATGACAAGGTCGAGATTGATGTTCCTAGTGGGGAAGAAATGTGGAGGATCAGAAAGAGTCAGGTAGTGAAACTGCCGAGGTTGAAAGTAACATTTATGAGGACATTTAAAGTGTGTGCGTGTTTTCAAAAAATCTTGTACAATTCTGTTCTACTTCTATGCGTATGCAGATTAAGTGTGCGTATATGTTTGTTATATTATGTATAATTCCTTTTGATTGCATTTTTATTTTGCGATTGTTAATTAGGTAATTTCTAAGTTTCAAACAAACGCTTTATCAAGATGTCAATAAAAGTATTCTTTAGATAAATAGTATGAAAATTGAATTCCGAAAGAAAACCATTATCAATAACAGTTTGGCAGCCGTATGAGTTTTATATTTTCATACAATGCTAGACGCACTACCAAACAATCGGCATAATGATTATCCTCGAGTCTTCTCACACAAAGTAGAAACGTATTTGATCCAGCTGGTTAGATCCCGGATTGGAGACATACCATGTTGTCTTCATGTCGACGTTTTAGATAGTTGATGACGTCATTTGTTATGTTCATTCCCACAAATAGACCTGTAGGTAAAAACATGAATAAATAAGAGTCTTATAAATAAATGAGAGTCTTATTTTAATACTGTGTACTACATATTAAGGGCATTTTAGTGCATAATTATAGTGCTGGCTTCTCAAGTGCTAGCTAATATTAAATAAACTCGTTAATAAGATTGATATCCTACAAGATATCATATTAGTCTCTTCACCTAGAAAGTTTCTGGTAGATTCCAGTTCTTGTGATTGAGCCATCTCCTTAGTCAGCTTCTTGTTCAAAAACTTTTCCGAATACAGAACGTCCCATCTACTATAAACTTCTTTTTTCTTGGCAGTTTCCAGTTCCCTTAAAGTTTGATTTAACGATTCCTTGATGCTTTCTGATTTTTCTGTGGACTCAGACATGACATCGTTCAGACCGGCAAGATCCAGTTCGGTTCTATTAAGTCTGGCCAAGATGCCAACCATGTTTGTTTTCATCGTTGTCAGCTGATCTTTCTCATTCTGTATCTCAACTTGAGTGTTTCTGATGGTGTTTCCTAGACTGGCAAATGTCTCGTTGGATCGGTCTAATCTAGATTTTGCAACTTCAAATTCATTGCTAAAGTTTGCTTTAACCTGTGCTATTCCTTCCTTAGCAGCCCTCAATCTTTTCAAGATATCATCCAATACCTCCATCCGGTTTGAATTTGCTTCAACAGAAACGGTGGTAGAAAGCAGATAAAACAAAGGGAATAGAACTGTGATCATGCTAGTGTTGTATTGAATTAGCTAATTAACTAATTAACGATACTGTAGTACTGAATTAACTAATTAACTAATTAACGATACTGTAGTACTAGTTGAATTTAACGATTTTGTAGTACTGAATTAACTAATTAACTAATTAAATTTAATGATTTTGTAGTATTGAATTAACTAATTAACGATTCTGTAGTATTGAATTAACTTATTAAATTTAACGATTTTGTAGTACTGAATTAACTAATTAACGATTCTGTAGTATTGAATTAACTTATTGAATTTAACGATTTTGTAGTACTGAATTAACTAATTAACTAATTAACGATACTGTTGTACTGAATTAACTAATTAACGATCCTGTAGGTTTGAATTAACTAATTAACGATTGGCTATGTATGTGTTAAACAGCTAGAGCGGAATAAACGAATAAGATGCGTATATGCCTGAGTTGCGCAGAAAATAAAGTATTATTGGATCTGTAAATGGACATGACTGTGCATTGAAATTTTAGATGCCTTTTTTGAATTGAGATAAAATGATATTTTCGACTTCATGTATAGCAGAGGTAATTTGGTTACAAAATGAACTCTGCATTTTCTTGTGCATTTTAGAAACTTAGTGTTAAAAGGTGAAATTTCGAAGTTTCTTAGATAAGTTAAGGGAGTTAAAGTATTTTCGTGTGAAAAACAACATTTGCAAGATCAGATTTACCAACCTGTTACAAAATGATTTACATTTTAACTTATATTCATAAAATTTTAAATTTGTAACTATAAATCGTTTTTGCAGAAATGTTACATTTCAACCAAAAATCAAAAAGTTTAACATCATCGGGGATTTTACTTAGTGCGTTTCGTCCCGAAGGAGAGGTAAAGGACCCGGGGTCCTTTAGTCCTTAGGAACCCGGACAGAACCCCTATAAGTTTAACATCTAACTCTCCACCCCGAAAGTTCTGCAAGGATTCTCGCAGTCTCGCATTATAATATCACATTCCTGATTAGAGACATACCACATCCTCCTCATGCCGACCTTTTAGATATCTGATGACATCATCTGTTATGTTCATTCCCACAAATAGACCTGTAGGGAAAACTATTAGAGATGAGAAAAGGAGAAATAAGAAAACCGAATTTAGATGTTTGGTGAATCGCCCATGTTTAAATATAAACGCTGCATTCCAAACAAAATTGGCACTAAGTAGTTTTTGGAACTTTCATCGACCAGCAATAAAAAATGTTTGCCTTGACTTAAATTGAAATCAAGCAAAAAATGGATTTCAAAGAAATAATTTTTCCTACCTAGCAAGCCCCCATTGGATTCCAGTTCTCTGTCCTGTACCATCTCCTTAGTCAGCTTCTTGTTTAAAAACTTTTCCGAGTACAGAACGTCCCATTTACTGTAAACCTCTTTTTTCTTGGCAGTTTCCAGTTCACTTAAAGTTTCATTCCAGGATTCTGTAATAGCTTGCAACTTCTCATTTGATTGCTCCAGATCTTCTTTTGTGTCCGCCAACTCTTGCTCAGTGCTGTTGAGCTTTGTCAGGATTTCTGCAAGGATTGTCTGGACGGCTGCCAACTGTTTCTCGGTCTCAGCTAACTTACGCTCGGAGACTTCCAATCTTTTCAAAATCCCATCAGAAATTACCGACTGCGGTGTCGAATCGTCCTCTGTTTCCTGGTCTTGTTCAGCAGGTGCTTGTCCTTCAGACCCAATACACATTGGTATCTCTGTAACGGAGCCACTTCTTGGTTTCAACAAGATGTCCTCCCATCTAAAGGTCCGGTAAGCGTCTAGCCTGATCTCCTCTTCCGAACAAATGCTTGCTGACATTCGTTTAACTTCCTCAAGACTAAGCACCTTCCTGAAGATGTTCAACTTAAACAGATCACCTCCCAAAATGTAATTAGAGCGTCTGGAAGAAGCTACATTCCCAACCGCGAATTTTCCCCCACTAGCCCCTTCTATCTTCCAATGTCGGGTAAGCTTCGACCCTGCCACCTCCCCGTTCAGATATACAGTAGTGGTATAATCAGAGCTACTCCAAGTCATACAGACATGGAACCACTCTCCGTCTGGAATGTCCCCGTACTCAGTACGGAGGTTGAGATGGCTTCCAACCACGTAGTTGTGGTTACCCCGGGAACCAAGTAAGAAGCCGTATGTGTGAGGATAATAGTGTAGTATAACTGGGTAGGGGGAGTTGAACCATCTTCTAACCCAGGTGCATACACTGAGCTGGGTTTCCAGTTCAGTGAGGTCAGAGTGGGACCACGTGATGTGGTCACCGGTTGTGTTGCCAAAACGTAAACCTTTTTGGGCTTCTTCCGCGATGGAGGGTGAGGAGACTAAGAAGATCAATAAAGCTAACAAAACAGGTAGCATTTTGAATGGTCCTTAATTGAGGTCAGTCCAGTAAATGACAACAGTAGATTCCATACCTGGGTGAAAGGAAAGCAGGTTGAGAGGAATTTTTCATAATTATTATATCAATATGGAACTGTGCATATCAAAATAATTGTAGTACAATTCAATACGCAAATAATCTATATCACTATAAGTCAGTTTCATTGAAGACAAGGTAGATATAACAATGCAAAATTAAGCGACAAGCATGAAATGCAGTAAATCTATTGTAATTTGAGGAGTCAAATGCCAGTTGTTTTCACAATATTGAAATGAGTGGATTCTTAACTTTTAAATAAAAATGATTTCAAATACCAAAAACTAATCCGCTTGTTAAAATATATCATAAACAAAACTAGAACATTGATGAATAAAATTTTGGTTTTCATCTGAACCCCCGAAGTGTTTAAAACCCAATGGTCCATGTTGAAAGTTCTACAAAGGTCCTCACTGTTAGATCTCGGAGTGGAGACATACCATGTTCTCTTCGTGTCGACGTTTTAGATAGCTGATGACGTCATTTGTTATGTTCATTCCCACAAATATACCTGTCGGCAAAAACATCAGAATGGGTAAAGGAGAAATGGGAATCATTTTTTCTGCCATTTCTGAAATTTGAATATTAACGCAGTATTCCAAACAAAATTCGCATTAAAAAAACTAACAATCTCAATCCTACCTAGCAAGCCCCCATTAGATTCCAGTTCTCTGTCCTGTACCATCTCCTTAGTCAGCTTCTTGTTTAAAAACATTTCCGAATACAGAACATCCCACCTGCTGTAAACTTCTTTTTTCTTGGCAGTTTCCAGTTCACTTAAAGTTTCATTCCAGGATTCCGCGATGCTTTGTAAGTTCTCTTCCGATAGAACCAGGTCCTCTCTAGCCTCCGCAAGATCCTGCTCAGTACTGTTTAGCTTTGTTACGATATTGTCCATAGCAGTATGCATTACTGCCAGTGCCTCCCTAGCAATACGCAGCTCTTCTTGGGTATCCCTCAGCGATATGTTAAGTCTTTCAAAATTATCTTCAGACCTCTGCAACCTTGCTTTGGTTACCTCCAGTTCCTCATTCAGATCAGTTTTAATCTGTGTTAATTCATCCTCAGTTTCCTGTAACCTATCCAGAATATTGTCCAGTACTTCAGGTTCACTTCTCGAGTCTTGGATGATTGTAGGTTCTCCATTGTCACACATGGATATCTCTGTAACGGATCCACTCCTCGGTTTCAACACGATATCCTCCCACCTAAGACCCCCATATCGATTTAACCTCGCCTCCTCATTAGAACATATATTAGCCGACATCCTTGAAATTTCAGATAAACTAAGCCTCGTGCTGAAGATGTTCAGTTTATACAGGTCACCCCCGAATATATAATCCGGGTGTTTTGATGTAGCCAAGTTTCCGATAGACATTCTACCTCGACTAACTCCCGAAACTTGCCGCTCTCGAGTTTTCTTCTGTCCTATCTGCTGTCCGTTGAGATAGACAGTAGACAGGTAATCAGAGCTGCTCCATGTCAGACAGAGATGGAACCATTGTTCATCAGGGACAGAACTGTACTTGTTCATCAGGTCTATGTTAGTCCCGACCACGTAGTTATGGTTACCCCTGGCTCCTAACAGAAACGCCCCGCTGTGAGGGTAGTAATGCAGCACCACCGGGAGAAGAGAGTTGAACCTCCTTTTTATCCAACCACAGACACTGAACTGAGATGAGAAGGCACTGAGGTCGGGTTCAGTCCACTGGATGTAATCTCTACTTGTACCCCCAAAACGGAGAGCACCTGTGGAGCTCCCTGCAGTGATAAGAGGTAAGAACGCTAGCCCTAGCCAGACGACAGAGAATGACAGCATGGTTTTAGCAGGTTTGGTTAAGATGATCAACAATCAGAGTTCGTGAATCAATCTTAATGAAGTAGAGCTGGATAAGCTACATTGAATCTCAGCCGAACACTAAAACAGTAAATTTATCTTGGTTAAGTGAAATACTAGAAGCCAGGTCATAATATGTGTTTTCTGTTAGTTTCTTGTGTTTTCAGGGGTTCCGCCAAATATTTTTGTAATCTAATGCGCCTGAATATATTCCTATAACTTGTTATCAGTTCTACGGGACCTATAATTCTAGAGAATTCAAATAAGAATACAGAGAAATGTGTAATGTCAGAGAGGGCACCCGTTCAAACCAATTTATTTTCTACCAGAATATTCACAGCATGCAGTCCAGAGTATCTTTTGTCATAATTGACTCAGAGACAGTAGGACGCTGAGAGAATATTGTTGAGAATTGGAAGCGTGAGACAAAGCCATGCTTCAAAAACTGACTTGATAATTCTTTTAATTAAAATTGATTATTTGTATACTAGGTCACCGTTTTATCTTAACTTAAACCCGATCACCTTTGTAATTTGCATACATCTGGATTAATAATTAAAGCAAAACGAAATAGAGCCTTCAATTAACTCAGGTGGTAGAAACGAGCTAATTTTGAGTCTGCGGTTAACTTTAGAATGAATTACAGTTTTTATAGTAAATAACCAAAACAGGAATTTTATAATTAGAACTTTTATCACACACAACATAGTCCATGCCTTTGCCAGAATAAATGTCGAAGATACACTTACAGCAATTTTATTGACTCTTGTTATGTTGTTTACCATCGTTACTTTGGAAGCTTGCTTCCAACACAGCACGTGCAAACACGGTCAACCTTAACTTCAATTAAGAAATATATTTCAGTGCATCCAGCCGTACACAACTAACTGCATCCTGTACTTCTGCACGCAGCACGGTAATTAAGTTTTCTAGTGTCTAGCCTTGTACGGTTGTATTGTGCCGTGTTCTGCCATCACGTTCTCTTTCAACTGTTTAAGTCGTTAGTTTAGTCGGTACATCGTCACACACGTAGTCGTCACGTTTAATCGTATTCGTCACGGTGTTCGTCACGTGTAAGTCGTCAAGTTTGTTTTAAAAACCAGTTGCCAATTTAATTAACTGAAAACCTTACATATTCTTTTCAAGTCTCCGCATGGTCACCATAGATTATACCTGATTCCCGGCAGAGATGGAATTTAGAGAGGAGATTTACAACACAAGAGGTTTCAGTTCGTTTCTTCAATACAGACAAGACAGACGATTCTGCGATATCGCCTTGAAATGTCAGGACAAAACGTTACACGCTCACAAAATCGTCATAGCTTCACAGAGTCCGTACTTTCACGAGAAGTTAGCTGCCGGTGATGATGATGCTGTCGCTGTGGTTGACATACCGAAACACATTTCTTCAAGCACTGTCGAGTCTGTGCTAGATTTCATGTACACTGGATCAATAGCTATCGATTCTTTCAACTATCGAGATTTGATGATCGTCCAGAAACTATTTGAGATTCCTGACCTATCAGAAATGCTTTACAGAACCTTAAGAAAGTTTATCATTCCTCAAAATATCAGACATTTCATCAAATCGTACCCTGATTTCACGAATATAACAAGCTTAAAAGAACACTTTGATCACGTATTTTTGCATTCGTTCGAGGATATTTCTAAAGATTTGCTTAGCGTCGGTCCAGAGCTTCTAAACGTCATTAGTTTATTGGGAAGGGCAGAACTAAATTTGAAAGAGGAGGAGTCTGTTCACGCGTTTCTTGACAGCTGGCTTTCTCTTAATAGTCTTGAGGTTAGGAACTTTAGCATCCTGCAAAAATAATTTTTCTAAAATCACAAAGTACCACAATTGGTAGTCATCGATTGACACTGCAGGTTAAACGATGAAATCTTTTACAAAGCGCAACTAAAACTCATAACAAATCAGATTACCACAACGGATATAAAAGAAGTGATGAAGTTGGTTTGGTGGCAAGATTTGAATACACAATACCTCAGCTCCATTTATTTCAATGATACCTCAACCACAGCTGAAGTTCAGAAACCGTTGGCCTACAATACGCTGCAGCAAAAATCCAAGTAACCTTTTCCAAAAGTTTTTCATAAATCATGGTGTTATGAAAATTCTGCCCCATCGTTTAGGTCTATAATCATAAAATAGTTCAGATCCGACTATTCAGATCCAGTCATATACTGCGCACTTTATACCAAATAAACAAAGCACTTTTACTCCAGTGGGAATAAAGACGAGTCTAAATATCAGCGTGCTGGCCAATACAAACGGGCCATGTTCGCGGTAGCCAGCTACGAGGGGTCGCACATCTGGGAGCTCCTTAGAGCTGACACTAATGATGAAGAGGTAAACGGTGATTTTAATTTATTATTTTATTAAGAAGATAAATAGTTCGTGATTGATGCATCAATATCCTAGATATAAGTATCTCATAAAATTTCGGACGTAATTTTTCAGTGGTTTGACTTGGGTGAGTGTCCATTGATGAACACAGAAAAAGCGACATGTTGCTTTTTAGAAGGTTGGCTGTACGTTTTGGGGAACAATGGCGATCTTCTCAGATACTCCGTCTATATTAAGGTGCAAACATTTGGACTAATTTAGTTTTAACATAAAGTAATCCTCTGCAGAAGTAGGAAACATGTTATTGTTACCATAGTGTTAGTAAATAAGAAAAATAGAGCAATCTGCAGAAAACATTATATTTTTAGAACATAACCAAAATAAGCAATGCTCTGCAGAAATGGGAAGAATGTCGGAAGACCCCGTACTCAATAGTTCGCTCTCACGTGATGTGTAGATCTGCAAACCAACTATTAGTTGTGGGGGGAGACCACTCAACAGGTGATTCATCTAGTGACTAGTGTTTGAGCGAGGAACTGTTTCCTTTCACTCAAGCGAAAAAATAATAAACATATCATAAATCGTGGACCATTTTTTGGACACTCCACAAAGGGGCATCCGACATAGCTCCGTTACAGCATTTTCATGAATATGATTTCCCCTGTATTAAGTTCGTAGATGAATGATAAATGGTTTGGTTGAGGTTCATCAACTATAGAATAAGGTAGCGGTGGGGAGGTATCTCATTGTAATATTTAAAACTTCTTAATTTCTCCTCTCTCTCTCTCAGGGCGGTCAGTGATAAGATACGATCAGGTGGAGGACACGTGGTACACGTGCTCAACACTGCCCCGATTTTGTGACAGGTTCAGTGGGACCAGCGTCAGGGATACTCTCTACATAGGTAGGGCTGAATATGAGCATCCTCCCGACATTTCATTCTCTATTCGTTTTGAATGAGGGTCGGACACAGTCAGACAATTTGAAACAATCCCTTATTTTAGCTTACAATGATTTTCACGAAAAAAAACTATGAAAGCGGTGTTGGGAGATCCCACAGTGGAAGCTCTCTAAAGACTGCTGTTCTAGAAAAGGTATAAATACAACTAAGAGAATGGCAGAATGGATTTTGCACTTTGTAGCTTGTAACTTCCAAAAATGTCCTTTGCTATTTTGCAGATTCTCATGATGATCAGATCAAACCGTTAAAATGTTAAATTAACGCAGAACACATAGGATCGATTTCACTTTCAAATTCCAAATGCTTTGTACACAAACTTAAATCGACCCTTTTGTGAACTAACTTCAATCCTAAAGAGTGCTCCACTGCAGTTTTATTCAACCGATTTGCAAGATCTTCATTCTTTGGCGAAAGAAATGCAACCTTTGTGATTATTCAGCTTGTAAATGTGTATACGGGAACTTTAAATAATGGTTTCCCACAAAAAACATTTTCAAACATGAAGGCTCGGCATGTATATCTATAAATGTCTCATAGTATGAGCTTGGCCTACATTTCAACGATTTTGTCCTTCGATAGCGAATGGCATCTGAAAAATTTTAACAAAGCTGCCTACCAAGTAGGGCATCACCAAGGGATGTTACTCCACAAAAAATAAGCTACGCAAATACTTGCAGTACTTTTGTCTGGGATGAAAGTCAGCGAGACCCCCATTTGTGCTTTGTATCTGCTGAACAATTGATATTGCACTCAAAGCTTGCTTTCATTTGTGGGGATACAAAATCGGAAATTTTGCAATTTTCTTGCGTCGCAAACCATGTATAGTAAAATCGTTCGATGTTTACCATATAACTACTTTTAGAATATTGTCAACAATTCCTTAACTTAAAATTAAATCCCTCAAGTTAACTGAATTTCTCCAAGACGACCAAGACCCAAGAGTGACGTCTATAAACATGCTGGCAAGAAATGCATTATTTCCATTCATGATCATCCAGTTAGTTCCCCTTTCCTCCTTCAACCTCACGACGGACGTTACAAAAGACCAGTACCACATGTATACTACTAGTAGTAGTACTACTAGTACTACTAGTACTACTAGTAGTACTAGTAGTACTACTGCTCCAGGACACCACTGTTACAGCGACAGTGTCGTATCTGAAGATTGCCCCGTGAAGTTTCAAGTGAGGACCATGCTTAAAAGAAGATGCGAAGACTACTGCAGAGCCATCAAATCTTGCAATGTTTTAACATTTGATAAAGTGAATCACATTTGTCGCCTTTACGATACTGCATGCACATTGGATGAAGGAAATGGAACTTGGGCCACCGCATACATTAAGTGCATCGAAGCAGCCAAAAAGGAATGTATTTCTTTGTCTGATTTCATACACAATGGTGGAAACCTTAAAGATGTTTATTCGCCTAAATGTTTAGATATAAGTGTTTCAAACACTTCAAGCTTTAAATTGACCTGGACTACTTGTGGTGTCGATACAAAATGGACGATGAATTCAAAAAATCACGACGTAGATCAGCTAACCAGAATAAAACACTCAAAAACAAACCAGTGTCTAACAACAAAACGTGAGAATTACCTCTATCTATCAATCCAATCCTGTACTGAACCGCTGATGACAAACTACTTTACTCTAATTTCAAACACTGTAGGTAAACTAACAAGTCCAGAGCAAAGTCTTTGCGGCATGGCGCTGCTGAAAGGGACTACCAAATACATCAACCATTGGCCGAGACCCAACTCGAAGGAAACCGTACAGCAGCATTTTACTTTTAATGTCGTCTCAGTAGCTGAGCCAACGAGACAACCTTGTGTAAGATTTCCCGTAATAAATGGAGACATTTTTGTCAATGATCTAATAACTGACCTTCCTATTTTTCTCCCTGGTGAATCTATAACAGTGAAATGTCACAAAGGCTTTGGAATCAAGAGAATCTCTTATGCAACTGAAGTGGTGGTTCTTTGTGGCAAGAAGAGTTGGGAAGATCGTCATGCGAAATGTAGTAGAGTCGAATCTAAGGATATCTTAAGTGACGGGGTTGATAAGGATGGGGAAGAGAAGAACAGAAGAAGTATCAATACTATAAATAGTCCACGTTTAATCATAGTCATAGTTGGTCTTGTGCTTATCATTTTCTTTCTCATCTTCCTTTGTGTGCATTATATGGATGTGGGCATCAAAATTGTTCAGACACCTCCCGAAGTCATTTGAGCTAAAAGGGACGTCAGAAATCTTAAAGGGGAGTCTGAATTCTGTTTTATGACGTGACTCAGTTTCCCGATATTGGTTGGTCTTGTCCGACTTCTTATTTATTTTAAGTCAATGAATTCCTCCCCAGGATCAGGTCCATTTAAAATGGAAAATTTGTATAAAAGACGAATGGTTTATTTGTTTGATTGGAGTCTATTTTTAAAGCAGTTTAGGTTGACATCTATAATCTATAACATTTAAAATTTGTTGAGTTCCCATAATTAATTTGATTTTCTTCATTAAAACATGAATCCCCTATCGATCGCATATGTGAGTGTGTCCGAATTCAGAGCTAACGCGTAAAACGAAAATTCGTTTTATCAAAATGACTTAAATTATGTTTAATTATTTACCGCAACATGATCTATTCTGTGTCCATAAGTTTCATTTACAATTTTCCATTGATGATCCAATTATATTTCATCAGTGGGACAGAGCCAGGGTGAAGACATAATAGTGCAGTCCTACAACGGGGAAAACAATACCTGGGACGTGATAGAGGAACCCGATCGGGGCCCCTACGATGTGCCGATATCAGCTACCTCCAACAACGACATGGTTTACATACTGGGGGGCCAGGCTCCCACAGAGAACAGGTTAATAAGAGTTGATAATATCAATCAGCACAATTACAGAATTAGGTGTAAAAGTCTTTCATGAAATCTTTAAGTTTTGATTTAAATTCTGGTTTATGATGAGATCCAGATTCAAGAGATTTCATAGCTCATGTTTATCACCTTGTGATACATGAAACAAGTATTTGATGATGATCGTAAAGGAAACTTTATCTACTAGTATAAGCTCAACTATAAGTCAATCCCACGTGCCCATCAGGCCAGAAGAGGGATCTATATTGTTCCGTTTCAATCCGAGTTTCGAGAATGCTACTGTTCTTCACCCACTTCCGACCTGCTGTATCAGTAAGTACCTTCTCTCCATTCTTTATCTTCAATCTTATCGCTTCACTTCATTCTCCGTCTTCAGTCTTCTCGCTTCACTTCATTCTACATCTTCAATTTTCTTGCTTGGGCTATACACTTTTTGTCTTCCCACATTTGTGTTGTCCTTTTTTCTTTTCAACATTTCTTGAATATCATATTTTTCTTCAAACTTTGAAACAGTCAAAGTTTCTGAAAAATCTTTTGTTGAAAGTTCGTGCAGCAAGCACTGCTCAATCAAGCAAAATCTTTGTCCGAATGTAGCAATCACACCTGATTGCTGAATTCTTGATACCCACATAGTGCTGTCCCAATACGAGCATCCTAGATTTTGACTTCTTCAGAAGCTTAGCAACAATTATTAATAACCAAGAATAGAAAAATCAATTTTCCTAGGAGGAGTTGTAATTGTTTTGTATCACGCAAATGCGTTGCAAAAATTTCAATGGTCAATCAATAGCACTTGGAAAATAAAGGAAAACCCATTAAATTACGTTTTCTATTGGTCAATGTACAACCAAGTTTTCATGTTTTATCTTAGGTTCCGAAGATAGAACTTAGAATTTCCGAAGATAGAACTTAGAAGTACTTTATACTTTTATATAACCTCACAAAATATCACCCAGACGCAAAGCTGGTCTCGGTTCAAGACAAGGTATACAGTATTGGTGGTATCGAGAAGGGAGTGGTATTGGACACGATCAACAAATACTGTCCCCTGTCAGATTCCTGGTCAGTCCTCGAGTGGAAATTTCCGTGGCACACCAAGCGGTACTCTGTAACTACTCATTCGTGAGGAAAGCTAGATTGGGACGGGATTAGAAAAGGAAGCACCATAAGAACTCAGTGTAACTACTCATATTCGTGAGGATAGCTAGATTGTGGCAGGATTATAGAAAAGGAAGCATCATAAGAACTCAGTGTAACGGATAGCTAGATTGTGGCAGGATTAGAAAAGGAAGCATTAAAAATCATTTTGATCCCGTTACATTGTCGCTGGACTATATTAAATGTAATGAGAACTGAGAAATTGCGATTACTTTTTTACAAAGGTTACTTAGGGCAATTTTGTATATTCAAAAAGTGGTTTTTTGGTGAATAACGAACAGCTTTTGCCCCTGAACTTTGATTTTGTAATAAAAGTAAGGAATTGCTAAGTGAAAGATGTAAATATGTTAAATTACATATGATATTAAGTGGTTAGAACTTGCAGCCATCATAATGCAATTTATAGATTTAACAGCATATATTATCACTTTTAGTATCGGTTATTGTGTCTTTAAAATCATAAAAGCGTGTGCGGTGGTCAAGTCAGTAAGAATGAACAGCTCATTTAACGAATATGTAGTCTTCCGTAAGTTAATCTTCGATTATGTAATTATCTGCAAGTACATAAAGTCTCGGCCTGTGCCCCTGTTTAAATTCACTGTGCTTGTAAAGTTCAATTGTCCTGCTTGATAAGCTGAAGAATGTATATGATTTTTGTTCTTTCCTTAGCGAATTTATTTTTTCGACGAGTATGTTTCAAGCAGTTTGATTTCTGAATGATTCTTAAAGCAATGAGTTTTTTATTTGCTTGATTTGCCTGAAACTTAAGATTCTTATAATGACGAAAATCAACTATCGAACCGAGTATAAAGCTGCAAAAGCACAAATTTCCGAGTTGCAAAACCAGATATCGACGTTAAAGGACCGGCTAGATGTTCTTCGCAAGGCAAAGAACCAAACCATCCTCAAAACAGAAATCGTCAACAGAAACATTACAGAACCAGTGTTTGGACAAGGACCACAAATACATAATGAAATTCATGTTCCAGCCGAACACATGGTAACTTCTAGAGATGTATCAGTAAACACAGATCCGATAAAAGAAGAAGTGCCCCCACCTCCACCTAAACCTGCTTCACCTGTTCTTCCAAAACGAATACAGCGAAAACGAGTGAAAGAGAATTGGTCTCAATGTGTTGTATTTACAGCAAACAAAGTGTGTCAAGTATCTTTCGTGCAGACCTGTCACTGCGAAGGCCTTATCAGCAGCACAGACACAAGTCCCAATCCTAAATCAAACTCACCCACTGCTCCTGCTAAAACCCCCATCAGCTTCCCCTCCATCCCCAACCCGAGCAATCACGTGGGGGTGCGATCAAACGTTTCAACACCAGCCCCCACCGGGGAAATCAGGACTATCAGCCGGATGAAAACACGGGACTTCATTTCCTCCGAGAGTCACGCCGCCGAGATAGCTGCAGTGGAATCTGCTTTCCGTGCAGAGAGGGAGAAGCTGATGAACATCCACTCTCGAGAGGTGGCAGCTCTGAAGGAGACTATTGGCAGCATGACAGTATCGCTCAAGGCAGCGGTGGAAGAGAATGTGAAACAAACGATCAATGCTCCGAACGGAGCTTCTGTGTTCCATCTGTATGCGGAGGAGAAGAAGCGGATGGAGGAACAGGTGAGTTATGAGAACTTTTAAAAGCTGGTGATTTTTGCTAATTGATTAGAATCATGATGGTGAATGGATTCGAAATAGAAATCGCTCTTGGGTCAACTCAAATTCTAAATCGTTACTCGAAGTTAACCTTCTAGAGAGCGATCATGTTGATGGATAATACTGTTCCTTGATCAGGTAAGGCATATCAATCAAGAAAACCACAAGCTGAGAGCTAAAGTGAAGAAGCTCAGCCAGGTCGGTACAGACAATCTGGGAGTGTATATGAACATTTTTCCGCGATTTCTGTAGCACTAGATATAAAGTAGAGTCTGCTGAGATGCAATAAGTTAGATCTAACGACCAATAACAGTAGACTATTTCATTATTCCTTGACTCCTGCAAGTCATCTTAAAGTCATACCTTTAACCCTTTCAGGATCTGAAAGACCAAGAAGAAGAGGCGGAAGCTGCAGAAGAGAGTTTCAAGAAGCACTATGTAGAAACTTGGGATGAGCAATATAGAGCATGGATGACAAAAACTGAAGCTAAAATGAACTTTTGAGAAGTTCTAATGAAAATATGCAAACCTTTTTGATAAAGAATGCAAAGCATTTACCATTTGCAGCCACCGATGAATTGAAAATATATAATGAATATGGTGAAAAGGTTTCTGTATTTCAATGAAAATGATTGTTTTAGCTAAGGATTCCAGTTCTTAATTTGATAGAACTTGATTTCAAAGGAAAGTAGCTCTCTCTTATTTTTTGAAAAAAATATGTTTATTCATCAACACTCAAATTTGACGAAATAAAAAACACTGAGTTAGTGAGTTCTGATCGATATTCTGATTGAAGTTCTTTTGACAGTTCTAGTTAAACCTTAATTCTGTCAAGTCTGATTATTCTATCCGTCTATACACAAATACATAATTATACTTGAGCTTCAAAAGTCAAAATCGTCTTGACTGTAAATGTTAGTGAAAGTAAACATTTGGTGAGCTGAACCATCGCAGTGATCGAGGAACAGTTTGGGTTTGGAGGGATCACCAACTGACAGACACAATTGTGACTCTGCGTGGATGATCTGCTGGGTCTGGAAATAGTTTTACGGTTAACAGGCCAGATCATAAAGGGTTGGTGAAAATTATGCCGAGTTAAAGTTAGGAAATCTTCATGTGAAGTAAAAGTCGATATTTCATGTAAACAAGCACATACCGCACTGTAATGCCATTTCTGATTGCCACCCAATCCATGGCAGGGCCACAAAGACACTCTCTTAAAAGCCCTGGAATTCGCATCAGGAACAGATGCGTCCAGGCAATTTTCCAAGGAAATTATTTCATAATTTTTGGAATACATCCACACCTGAAATGAAACATATAGGATTGATATTTGTTCGGATTTGAATCGGAGCTTTCTTAAGACTCCTCGAGTACGTAAAGTTCGATAGTCGGAATAACCTTTAAATGTTTCGAGGCAACTGTAGTTGTAGTTTTTTAGATGGCTTAGAAAACCTATAAGAGTCCCGAAGATTAAATTCAATTTCTCTGTATGCCGTAGGTGCTCCAGAGCAACACTTACTTGGTTCGTGTACCCGGGTTCCCGTTTAGGCAGACATCTATAGTGACTAACTGTGTCGTTGGCTTTTCTAAATCCTAGTGTATCCACACACTGGCCTATTTTGTTGTTCCGAATCTGCACAGAATAGAATTAATATAAGCATCTTGTTTGGGCACTTCATCAAATAAGTGAAGATACACGCCTACATAATATTGTAACTGGTAGGGTCTCTGTTCAATTTATTCCCTTCATTGGTATGCACTATGCGCATCTTAAACACTCTACGCACCGTCGAAATAAAAAACAGATTTCTATAGAAAGTAGCAATCTTTACTTACTTGACCGGAAGCCAATAACCGTTTCTCAGTCGGCAACATGGGTAACAAGTTCTCCAAGTACCAATCGAAAGACTTGCAGTTCAACCTCTTGCGGAGGTTAACTCGAGAAGATATGTCCCCGATGTCAATGTCCCTGGCATGAGGGACGAATCTGTAAAACAGTTCTTTGTGTCCATCTAGCCACACCTGCAAGGTTGTTGAATTGACAATCTGTTAACCAGGAGTCAGGACCAGATAAGACTGTTTCAATAAATCATTTCAATATGTTCTTGTTTGGGATTAAAACTTGGGCAGAGACACAATCACATGTTGATTTTAAGGGAGACCTATACAAGGAATTGGGTATACACAACCTTCTTGAGCACCTGTACTAACCTCGACTGCCCTGGCATAGTTTCTGTGCAAGGTGAGAATCTGGCTCTCACCCCCGAAATTGTAGGGTGCTCTGTCTCTGAATATGTGACCAACTCTCGAACAGGGCAGCGACAAGAGTCTGCCTCCGCACATCCAAATCTAAAGAGTTACAATTTAATATGCTACAAACAAAAATGTGCAATAACAAACGGTGGAAGGTCATATAGTTTGGTGAGAGGGGTAATTGGGGCCAATGGATCTACTCAATGGAACAAATGGATGCTCTAATTGCGCCAATGGCTATGTGGCGAGTGGTCCCAATGGTGGTCCCAATGACCATTGGATCCATTATAGTGAAACCACTTGATCCAATCAATGGCTATGCTAAATTCACGGTCACTATGAATGGATCATTTTAAATCCCAGATGGAGACAATTTGTTGCCGATATGTTTTTTCGAAAAGTCATCGATTCACTTTCACAATCAGTTCTACTTACGCGGAAACTCATCTCCATATTTTCTCCACCCCAAATGTTCATGTCAGTATCGTAAGTGCCGATCTCCTCGAAGTACGACCGATCTATAGCAAACAGTCCCCCTGCCATCACAGGTGCTCTGAATAAGTTCATTCAATTCATTCAAGTTATGCAAAGTTTAGTGTACTTATACTATACTTTACGTATACTTAGTGTACTTATACTTTACTGTACTTATACTTTACTTTTACTTTAGAAAGAAACAGCTAAAACTCTTTCAAAGATTCAACACTTATAAGTTATAACGTCCGATTCTGAATGAAATATCTGCCACCATCTTTTCTTAGGAGTAAACGGATGTTGAACCTAAATAAGTCAATGCATATTCGTGAGGGTAATTTTCCTTACATAAGGGGTTCAGTAAGATTCTTCTGTTCCCTCAGCTGCCAGTAAAACGTAAAACTCCAGTCAAAGGCTCCGACCTGCCAATTAGAATTGTTAGTTGATGGCGTTTTCATTAGACTTGAGAATTAGATATAAACGCTACTAGTACCATTGCGATTAGAGGAATTACAATCCATTAAAATTGACCATCAAGCGACAAGAAATTGTCAACAACTTATTTCTCAATACCTGATCCTATTATTGGTGACTACATATTACTGAGCATATAAAAAATAAATCGTTTACTTGTGGCCTAAAATCTCGAACCTGTGGATTAGCTTGTCTGTACTCGAAGGTATCGTACATGATCACATCGATGATGGGGCTTGGAACTGTGCTTCTGTCTTTCTTTACTTCGTAGAGGAGAGGTTCTACCCACCCACTGTTGCACTAAAGGGTATTTGCGATTTTAGTTTTACGGTATCTTTTCATGTGTTGTCATCGTTATACTAATGACAATTTATTTGCTGTCCTGGTAATCGAGGTTCTTCTTTAAAGGCTTCCTTAATTGCATATTGTTTGGGAACTTTATCAAATAATTAAATGCATAGTCTAAAGCCTTATCACCCATAATAAGTACATGATTTACAGATTGTACCTGCAATAAAATTTACAAAACTAAATTTACAGTAAAAGAAAGAAATATTTTTACCTCACAATGACTGTCGAGGAATATCATGACTTCCCCTGTCGCCCTGGACGCTCCAAAAAGCCTTGCTTTAATCAAGCCACTCCTCTTAGGTAGCCGTATGTGACTTGTTTTTACCAACTTGCTGATTTCCAAGTCTAGAGTCTTCAGTTCACCTAGCAATAATGGTTCCCATAGATTCGAAATAAATATTGACATTAAATGTTGGATCAACAGATGCCATGGCAATGCATAATTGCATATACATTAATTCTTTCATATGACCAATTTCTTAATCTAAGTCACTTTTATAGCATTCAACAATCTACGCGAAAGGAAGTAACTAAATCGATTATAGTTAACGGTATATGATCCTTTAAGTCAATAGACTCAAGGCGCTTTTTTCTCTTGGAAGAAGTTTGTTAGGTTATCTAATTAGGTTTAAGCTTCAAGCTAAGATTTTAAACTAAATTTATCCCTGGTAGTTTATTATCAGTAGTCAATACCTAAAGAGATATTGACTACTGATAGAGGAGAAGCTATGATGAATGCCAATAATTTCATACTAAAAAGGAAATGAACAGAAACCGTAACTAACCGTCATCACTAAAGTCGTCCACCAGGATTATTTCTTTAAGAAGATGAGGAGGGGTCTTATCAAGTACACTATACACAGTTCGCAGTAAAACAGTGAGAGCCTCGTTGTGGAACACGATTATTACACTGGCAACAGGAAGGTTATGTGGGTAGAGCAGCTCTGCACATCTGGAGATATGGAGGGGGTTGAAAAGTTGTTAAGGCTATGGTGTACTTTTGTCCTATGATAAATTGATAAAACATCAATTGATTTGGATGAACATGAACATAACTTGTTAATAGCTGCCTATGTAGGCTAAGACCCTTTTTTAGCCAACATATTCAGATCAACAGAAGGAATTGTGAAAAAAAGTTGTAAAAGAACCAATAAAGAAGTGTAACTTCCTGGACGATATACACTGTATATCGTATATATTATACAGATACTTTCCAAAAGATGCCATTAAGAGATGCCATGGAATGATAATGTTTAGAAATGCGATGAGGAGGTAAATTCCCTCGCACTTGCATATGTTTTTCATTAAAATTGTAACTCTAAAAGACAGGTTTTACCTTTATTCATGCAGCTGCATCACTGCACTTACCCTTCTGATCTGGTATCAGGAATTTTTCTGTTTAAGGGAGTTTGGTCACTTTTGAAGGAGTTAAACCGATGTTTCCTCATAGCCAAATCTGTTAAGCTCTTCTTTTCCTTCGTGGCTACGTGACGTTTATAAAACGGTCCGTACACCGGTTGAGCGTCTTGAACACCCGCATACGACAATTCGAAATAATCAAAATTGAACAAATTCGCATACAGAATGAAAAACACTGTCCATGTAGCAAGGATCATACCCGAGGCCCACAAAAATTTGCCGTGAGTTTTAACATGCGGTTTTAGGTATGCAGCATAATGTTTTGACATTGTCCCATATTGCTTTTTTACAAGAACCCTCACAGGTCTTAATTGATCATTATTCGTATACTTGACAACTGCCGACCACAGAAACTGTCTTAACGCAGAACATTGCATGATTAAAATTACTCTAAGAGCTTTGCAGATGACGCCCAAATCGCTAACTGCCTTTTTAGCATCTTCAATCTGCTTTCCATCCAGCACATTAGAAACATGATCAGTCAGATCATGATCGCTT
The DNA here is from genome assembly GCA_000226015.1 of Mnemiopsis leidyi. NCBI lineage: Eukaryota > Metazoa > Ctenophora > Tentaculata > Lobata > Bolinopsidae > Mnemiopsis > Mnemiopsis leidyi. The sequence goes on from JH153212.1 coordinate 82,134, forward strand.
GATACCCCAGGACTAGACTCGTTTGATGATGAATCGTTATCACTTTTTTGCTCTGGATCCTCTTGGTCGGCCCTAATCTGGGCTGGCTCTGTAGCGTCCTCCACGGTTATAATCTCAAGGCTATCAGGGGAGTCTGGAGAGATATCCTCATTACCTGATGAGGACTCCTGGTCGGGCACTTCTGAGGGCTCCAACATCTGGGCGCGAGCTTAGGTGGAGGATTAGGGATCCAAGTTGTTGTTAAGTTGGATGTTTGCTTTGCCCTCCTGAGCCCTGATAAGGATAACATGGTCGAATAGAAAAAAAAATCATAACGGTCGAGAATTCAGAGGTCTGACTACTAGTGGTCAAAACAACGGTTTTTGTGTCTTTATTTATAATGCCAATGTTCATGCACTGTATAAATTCTCTGATTTCCGGCCAAAGCCTGCTTGATAGTATTTTGGAAGAGAGAAAACTGTTCAGTTGAAAGTTAGGAAAAAATTGGAAGTTAGGAAAAGATTGGTATTCCAGCATCGGCACTATCTATTTGTTCTGCTCTCATAACAGATATACAAATGAAACACTCGAATCTCGTATCTAAAAGCACTTAAAAAGACCTGTAATATCAGGCACGAATTTCATCTATTTGGTAAATACAAAATGCAGACCGTCAAAAAATCAATTGCAATCAAATACCAAAAAGTCTAGAAACAAAACGGACAAAACTACCCAAACTACATGTACCCAATCAGAACACACATCCCAAACACAGTACACTACACACAGCTGTAGTAGTGCGATATAGCTCCTCTGTCCCAGTGCCATCACTTCATGATGCTGATGTGGGTTCAGCAACGTGAGGCTGTGTGTACTGAGTGGTCCTGTACATTGGGGGTTGCTATGCGACCCTACCGTGCCTTATAAGAAGTGTGTATACAGTATAGCTGTCCACATTTCGTGTGGGGTAATTATATTTAACGCAACATTTGATTTGTTTTTAGGTCTTTCAGCAAAAATTGTAATCTTTTACAAAATAACTATGGCTCACGGCTAAGCACAAAATTCTAAAAATTAGATTTCTGAAATATCATAAATTTTGAAGGTAAACGAAATAAAACTCAATCATGTCATAAAAATCTGCAATAGAAATTATACACATTTTGCAATATCATTTCTGATAGTCATAGACACCGTTTTGGCGTTATACAAAACCGACTTATAGACTTACGGACATACAGCCGTATAAGGACCTTGGGCAATGTCAACGACTCCTTAGCAGCTCGGCAGCTGTTTAGCACCATGTAGCAGCAATATCAGTTCTGAAGCACATTGGAAATGGAAATGTTTTCAATGACACCAGACTTCGAATTATCCCTCTTCCTATTATACGTCACCATGCTCTCTGTGTTAGACCTCTCCTTACAAAGTGGAAGTCCACAACACAAGATCCGAGCGTTGTGGTGTAACGTGTAGACAAGGGGATCAAACACTAGGTTCAGGTAGAACATAAGGAAGGTGAAGTATCTGACATTGACACTGACAGGAGCGTTGATGCCAGGGTGGATGAGAACTTGGGTGACGAACTGAGGGAACCAGGAGATGAAATACAGGCTGACCAGGAGGCTGATGTTGATGAAGATCTTCTGTCTGCTGGAAGGTTTGTTTGGTAGGTTGTTGTGGGCTGCACTGCTCGGCTTCATTCTTGTGCGGATCTCTTTGACGATCTTCACATACAAGCACGCTGTAACCTGGGAGAAAAAATAGTGAATAAAAATCTAAAATTTTTTTAATTACTGATCCTTCAACTATTCCCAAAAAGAATCTTCATTGTTTACTGATTAGACATTTATTCAAGAGAACTGAAAAAGTTTTTAATGCGAGGTACTATTGAATAATAATGATTCATAATAGCGATATTTCTGTCCACACTCACTAGAAAAGGTACTATGAAGAATACAGCATTAGCAGCCAGAACGTAAGTCTCTCCAAAGTCTGTAGTTGACAAAGAGCATCTTCCAGCTGGGAAAATATAAAATCATTGTTTGGATGAAAAGAGGTTGAGACTTAATAGTAAATTGATTTCAAGGAAGAAATATTGATTCCAAGATAGAAATTTTGATTTCAAGGTAGAAACTTTGATTCAAAGGTAGAAATTTTGATTTCTAGGTAGAAATTTTGATACCTAGGTAGAAATTTTGATTCCAAGGTAGACATTTTGCAAATATAACAACAAGAAATTTATGGTCACCTCTGTCGTCAAATTCCAGGTCGAGAAGATCGGATGTTGCCGACAAACAAGTTGTTATCCCGACAAACAAAATACATGTTATCCAAACGAAAATCACCTTGGGTAGTTGCATGGTTGGTGTATTTTGGAAGTCGTGAATTTGTTTACATTCAACTCTTCAAAGGAGAACATGGTTGAAATATCTTTGACCAAATTAAATGATCATTTCATGACATAGATTTAGCAAGAAAAATTGGAAAGAACGTTATAGAATAGAGATCTATACCATAGCAATGGACATTTTAAAAGTCATCTTGCTTCTGTAATTGTGTGGGGACACAATAGCCGCCGCTCTATTGACAGTTATCATCGCCACCGTCAGAGAGGAAGCGTAAGATAGTGCTGGCAACAGCAGGGCGGTTACCTGTCGGTGAAAGTTGGGATAATGATGCAATGGTAAGTTAAGTTTTACTGGTGTTTTCGTCTGCACTTCAAAAAATTACCGAAAAACTCAGAATGCATCATGACTGAATTATCAAAGTCCGCCAATGATAAAAAATTGAAGTGCATTGTTGGAAGTCAGATTAGAGTAAACGTAATTTTCATATAAAATATTACCTTACAGATCCCTTCAAGGAATGGGTGAAGTTGGAAAAAGTCTCTGTCTACCATGGCCGGACCTCTCAGAGAAACTCCCACCAGGGCTAGCAACAAATCGAACACCGCTAGATTCAAGATTAGCACATTGAACGATCCTGCGATGTTAGCGTAGTCAGTCTTTCTGTCACATCAAACACAATTTTTGGGGTTAAAACTATTTTGACCGTATAAGGACGTAAGCCTCTTCTCTTCCTAATATGGACTACCTTCGTCACTATCTGAGGAATGATCCTGCGATGTGCGAAATGTTGATGTTATTAATCACGATATTTGTCAGAGCACTATATTTGTCAGAGCAGCAACTTACTTGAAGTTCAAGAACGTTAACTATTGTAAAAAGAATGTTCATTTCATCAATAAAGTACGTACTACGATATTTGTTTGAGCAGCAGCTTCTTTTATTTTCAAAAAACATTATAAACAATTGTTAACAGAATGTCGTGAAAAATGTTCACTTTTAGTCTTAGTAATTACTGCAGATGTGAATATTGTGGAGCATACGATCAACATCATGGACCGAGATTAAAACACGCACCTTCTCGCTTGAGACTTTTAGAGACAATCCAGAGGACCAAGACGTTTAGAACAATTGCTGCAGCTGACAAAGCAATGAGCATCCAACCTGCTACTTCTCCCGCGTTCGATATCATTTTCTTGGAAGAGAAATTGTACATGAATAAACAAGTGATCACCAAACGGCAAAAAGTTGATCATCTTATCAACATGGCAATGGCACTCACTAGGAAAGGATCCAGGCAGAACTCTCTTTCTTATTTCGCGTTATAAGTGTACATATACATCTTCCATGTAGTATCATTTATTTATTTACTGTTATTTTTGAAGTAATTTTGTTGATACATCTTTAAAATTAGAAATACACTCTTTCTTTGAGGACGATTCGAAAATAAATTACAATTGACCATCAAGTGGCTACATAAAAATTGTAGAAATTAGAAATTTGCATGATTGACTTTGAGAGAAAAAAGTGTTGCGCGCGTTATATTTTCATCTTACAATAATGTTGCTGTTACCCTCACCAACATAGTTTTTGCCAAGACTGGGCACTAGTTAGAAGTTTGATCTAAACAAGTTGAGGCAGGCTATCAAACGTAAGTCGTAAAAAACTTAATTTAAGTTCAACAATTAAAGTTAGGAATAATGGTTCTAAATAATGCTCATGTTACATTTGAAGACAAAAGAAATCGTATCTAATGGAGTCAATATGTGTGATTAGATCTGAACAGCTGGTTTAGGCGGCCATTGTTTTCAGGTATTCCAGAACGAAACATAAAATTTATTATCCTTATAAGATGAACTTACTAGAATATACTTCTTAGAAAATTCTAGTAATACTTAAATCTAAATCAGCAAGATCAAGAAAATAAGGCCAGATGGAATAATTATCTGTAACTGGGGAATAGATAGGTATAAAGCAGGCATTTATAGATTAAGAATTTCAACCCAAATTTACATAATCAAACATGTATCATGGTTATAAACAGTAGCCATGAATGCTACTGATGACGAATCAGGTGTATAAAGTCTTTTTCCAACACAAGCAATACTCGCGATATAATCATAACACTTAATGACAACGGCATAATTAAACAAGCAATAAATTGTCAAGAAGTAATTCTATTTGGGTGACAATTAATCAGATCCCTGGTCCGTGAAAACTGTTGTCAGACACTGTTTGGCCGCCTGCCACACGCAGCATGAAAGTACTCGAGGCTATTTGACGAAGGAAAAATATGCTCAAAGAATATATACTGTTTTTAACGCGAGACAAGATTATCGTACCAAATCGCAAAGCTTACAACATTAGTCGACAATCAGGAAGATCAAAGTGTGCGTAAATGATCATCATCGTCAAAGTTTGGGGCACGACAAGACATTCTATCACGTGTCAACAGAGATGTTTTCTGGAACTAGTAGTCCACTAATTATATATTCTACGACTTACGTAAGCACACAGAACAAATTATACCGGAGCACTCATACAACAACTGTTAAAGAGTACCGCAATGGTCAACCCACGTAAAATTATCTGTTCCTGAAAGTCTGCCTGGTACTGAAGGTCACAAAGTAACGATAGAAGAGCAGCTGGAGGCAGCTCCCTTGCCATGGCCTGGTAAAACTTGTGTTGGTGGTTGGTTACAGTTCTCCGGGCTGCAGCACCTAGAATCACTTAATCACCCAGCCAGAGCAGAAACTTCTGGTGCTGTGTCACAATCATCCCTACTAATGACTAGGTGATACAATAAGAGTCGTTAGTGCAGTAAAAAGCGGGTAAGGGCCAGGTGCCTCAAAATGGAAATCCTAACGGCTCAATATTCAAAGTCACCTGCTAGAGACCATGTTAAAGTTTATCAGTATACTGCTACAGCCCTGACTACAGTCTATTCAAATATGCTTCCTGTTTCAGGTGGGTGGCAACAAATTTTGTATTCTACTATTCTGCAGACTAAGGATAAGTTTGACGGGAGCACCACGGGGCTGCTATTCAGCCAGTCGCAGTCGCACGATTTTAATTCTGCTAGTCAGGTACTGTCGGACAATTTCTTAATTATGCTAGACATTGAAAAATAATAAACTTCTTAATGGGACCACCATAAGCACTAAGCAGAAATATGAGCACATCGCACAACAAACGAACTGTCAATAGTATCTATAACAAAAAAACTTCATCGAAACTGCACCGCTCAGATCGGTAGCACAAAGAGAGCCATGCTTCGCTAGTCCTTCTGAAGTAGCAGATAGCGATAGAGAGCCTACTATAATGAAACCTAAACACTAGTTTAACTAGGATTGTTTAGCCAGGCAACACAGCGGGTCCTATACAGTATAGACCCAGGTCCATGAGCTGCTGGAAAACAGAGAAGGAGGTGCTCCGGTCAGATATGCACGTTTTGGGTGATGTCGTCCCTGCAGCGCCGCCAGACCTGCCGCCGCCGCAGCAGCAGCAGCAGCAGCATGTCACCTGTCAGCTAATGAGGGAGGTGAAATTGTCCAGCACACATAAACGAGGTGAGATAACTGGCGGGTGGGTAGAGCTGTATGTGTGGGACCAGCTCAAGCGTAGCAGCGGGGACCAGGTGGATCAGGGTTCACAGGCTCTGTTCTCCTCCGGAGTGGCCCTCCTTCCCGAATTATAAATCTGATTCTCCATTGTTAGTTCGGGGTGTCTGACAAATTGGATGGCAAGTATTTGGGGTAAAACTGGCTCGATATTGTAATACTATACTAATGTAATGCCTATTCAATCTTCCTGCAAATTTAGTACTTATGACTTTATGACTATCAGTGACGTGGATGATTTTATGAATAATTCAAACTTTCTAGGAGCGATAAAATTTTAAAACTTTAATCATAAAGTCGATGAAATTCGTTTATTTAAGGGCTACGAGTGTAATAAAAAATGTTCCTAAATGATCACGATTCTATAGTCTTAATCTAAAAATGTACAGTTAAGTCATGCTATACTACTATACTAATTAAACTTTGCAGCTATACTGATTGAACTATAATACTACTTTAATACTATACTAATTTAACTATACTACTATACTACTATACTAATTGAACTATAATACTATACTACTATATAACTAATCAAACTATACTTCTATACTACTATACTAATTAAACTATACCAAAAGAGTTTGACTTTTAAGAACGGAAACAGCGGCACATGCATATAAAAAGTCTTGCAGTATCGAAACACCACAGTGTGTGCTTTGCAGTATGCCACCTGTTTCTTTAGGGTTGATGGGGCTACATGGGGTCTCGGTTTTATTGACCTGCACCCCAAAATGCAATCAGGTTAAATAGTTTGAGGTGGCAACTAACCAAATGACTTCTTTTAGTATACCTGGTCAGTTGGCCAATCGGATGCTGATGTCCGCCAAACAATGTTGCAATTTTCGATCTCTATTTCATTATCTGTTCAGTGTTCTTAGCATCTGTTTTTAGCAATATTGCATTTCATTCAACGATTTAAGATAGTTACATCTTTTAATTTTTGAAGCATCAGATACACAAGTGTATTTATATAGGCTTATTACAAGCCAATACAGTACGTATGCTTATAATAACTATATGACTGACAGTTGGGCTTTTAAGTACTGAATTATTATGAAGGTCTAATATAATGAATTTAACTTCGTAATTATTGGCTATGCACAATTAGTTAGCAGGCCGAAATATCGAGCGCTAACGTGTGACCATGCATCACAGGTCACGTTATAATTTATCTCTGGCGACTGCTCATCAGGTCACGTAAAATTATCTACGATGGCTGATCAAATCAAAAATACGCAAACTGAACAAACCCAGTATCGCTATAAAGGTAAAAGAGATTTTAATCTTTCTGTGTCACCTATACAGATCACATCAAGATTTAGACCCCATTACACCCCACGCAGACCCCACGGGGAACCCCGTGGGGTCTAAAAACCACTGTCAGACCCCATTAGACCCCACCAACACCTATTGGACATTTAGACCCTATCAGATCCCACTAAAATGATTAAGAACTGATTTTGTACCCTTTTACTCCCTTAAAGAGCAATTATGACCCCATGGTAGGGTCTATGTTATTCTATGGGGTCTAAAATCCTAAAAATACACAGATGAAATTTGGGGGTCTAACGGTCCAATAGTTATCTAATAGTTATCCAATAGTTATCTACACTGTTGCTATAACCAGGCCCTGCTCAACCAAATTTTACTGACCAGGTCTATTATCGATATCACTGCTGTGCATCTAGTTTATTTGCTACACAGGGTGACTGGATGTGTGTGTAAGATGTAATGTCTATTACAGTAAAACAATTGAACAGGATATTTGGAAATATGAGCTTACTACGTCGGCGAGTTACATGTTGCTATTCAGCAACGACAAGCACACATAAAGAAGACATCTTAAGCGGCCCTCTCTAGTCAAACCGAACGGATACTAAAATACAACAACTGAAGGAAATGAAGAACTGTTAACTTTAACTTGGAAAAAATTGGATAAGTAAAAAATTGTGTCAAATTGTGCCTTATGTGGCGAAACTAGTAAAATGCGTGATTTGTCTTTTTCTGTTTTGATTCTTGAGAGCTTCAAAGATCGACATTTTTTTGTAACCCCAGCTGTTATTACCACTATCGGTAATCGGTATTGCAATTACCATTCGCAAGCTCGTGTATTTATTGCATAAAACCAAAAGTTGTTTGCTCCCTTTGAACGGATTTAGTCTATTGATTCCTTCCTCTTGAAATAATGTGATAATGAGATGTTATGTAAAACATTTAACTTTAAACTCTTTAGGGTTTTACACTTTCTACACTTCTTTTTAATGCTAAGTATTGAAAAATTGTGGACTGAGGGTGTGTGTTTTTAGTTAACATTGAAAAAGTAAGGATGTACTTTTAAATTAACAAATCGCTGAGGATGTGTGTTTTAAGTTAACATTGAAAAAGTAAGGATGTACTTTTAAATTAACGAATCGCTGCAGTTTGCTTGTCGACTTGCTACCTGTCCAATGTCCTTCAACAGTTCCGGAGCGAATCAGGCTTGCTGCTTCTTCTGTCGAAGTTCCTGAGGTAATAATTAACGTTTTGACATTTGAGTATAAACGTAAGTTCTTATCATAAATTGCTAATCGTGATGTAGTTTGGCAAAATGATTTTAACTGAATCTAAACATCATAAATGAAAGAACAAATCTGGAAACTGCGGCTGATCCGTATGATGTACATTCAGCGTTTCTTAGTTTTCATTCATGCTTGCTACATCTTAGCATTGCTTAGTATTTCTCTTTCTGCTGTGTAATTGTGTGTTGTACTAAGTGTTCGTGCGATGGATCTCACAACAAAAACTCGGTAAATAGAAACCATTTTGAGCTGCTGTGATTGTGCTTAAATAACAAAAATCAAGCTTCTTTGATATGTTGTTTTACTGAAACAATTTTGTAGAAATAGTTCATCTGAAATTGTGAGTTATTTTTAAATTATTCACGATTTTGTTTGATATTTGTAAATCGCCTTGACGGCCTCCTCCTCCT